>JACEFO010001610.1:0-15826 GCA_015342445.1 Digitaria exilis
TCATGGGGCAAGCGGCGCGAGGGAAGGCGCCGGAGCAGACACCGGAGGCGGCCGTCCGCCATGGGCCCCGCGGCTGACGCTCGGAGAAACCTGTTTCCTGACCCGCCCGGGCTTGGACCTGTCTTTGCTGAGTACCTGGCCTAGACGACTCCTGAGGTCAGGCCAGGGCACGCCGCCGGCGAGGAAGGAGGCCGTGGCGGCGCCCTCCCGACCGGTCCCGGTGTGCGGCGGAGGCCTTCACCTTGCCCCGTTGTGCTCGAACCCGACGGTCGCGTCACGGCGGCTGACGGCGTTATATTGGGAGATGCCGTTGGCAAAGCACCGGTTCCATGGCCCCTGCATCGTGCCGTGGCTGGAGATGCAATAGCTCTGCCCCGTGTGCAGGCACCAGCTGCCCGTGGAGGAAGGAGACGGCCGAGGCGGCCGCGGCGGCAGAACGCGTTGGCGATGGCGATGACGTGTCCAGTGGCAACGCGCCGGCGGCGCCGGCGACGGGGGGAGCGGCGCAGGAGGCATTGGTTCTCGTGGCCTTCTTGGCGGGCTGTTCTCGCAAAGATCGAACGGGAGTTCGTCCGTCGTCGTCGTGATGGCAATGGACAGAAATAAGAAGTTCTCAGCTGTCTTTGATGATGGGGTACAGTCAGTTATCTAAATGATCATTTGGTTATGGCCATTGGTAAAGCTGCATTTGTCCTCAGATTGAAATTGAATTGCATTAGTTTTTGCTTCTGCTCCAGCCTTCCAGGTGGATGGACATTATTGGAAAAATTCATATTTGGTTGTTAAGGCATCTATGCAAGCAAAACCTTATTGGATTTCTGCTCGATCATTCCTTGGAGTTGCAAGTTATTGTAATTGCAACTACACTATTCTGTGCGGCTAAGTAATCAGAAATGTCTTCCGGTGCAACATATTCCGTCAGACACCATTTCGTACCATGGCCGGTTCCGTCATCCCGTCAGTAAATCAACTTTTTTTTCTGTCTGATATTGTGGGATTTTTTTCCGCTTAAGAAATGTGCTATGATCGTGTTCAGAAAACAACAAGATGTCTGATTGCAGATCATGTGCTTGTATGGTCAACACGGTGCGTGAACGTGGCCATGTACACCGGCACAAGCCAAGAAATATTCGGGTGGTTGGCCGAGTCTATTCCCTCGTTTCTGTTCTCGTATGATCTGGAAGCTTCAGTAGCAGCGTAACGAGTTATACGTCTCCATCAATCTATCTACTCGCTGTGGGTTCTGATTGTTTGAATAGCAACTTAGCGGCCCATGGAAATCTTCTTTGCTCGTCCTTGCAATTGCTGACGTTCATTCTTTGCTCCTACACATTCTTTTCTATTAAAAAGGCTTCCTTGCACAAAAGTTTGTTCTGTCGAATACCTGTTCAAGAACGCAGAATTCCTCAAATCTAGTTCAACATCTGGGTTTAAAGAGTCTTAAAACTACTACTCGTGTCAGCATGTCACAATGTTGCGTAGCATAGGGTCCATTCCATTTACAATTTACGAACGTAATCAATACCAAAAGCACGTAAAGGAAGGTCGTACATTTCAGTACGTAATAACAAAACATTCAGCAATGAACAATACGTAATAACAAACAATTCAGCAATAAAACAATTATCAACATGGGCGTAGCACAAATACAAACTCTGCGTGACATTAAGAACCACCAGATGAACAGAAAACAAAACACATTAACATGCGTGACATTAAGAACCACCAGATGAACAGGAAACAAAACACATTTACATAAGAATCACCGAATGAACAGGGGACATAACACATCAATATAAGAACCACCGAATGAACAACCGAATGAACAGGAACATAACACGTTAGTATATAAATCCTGTATTATTTAGAGTTCTCAAACGTATGAAAGTGCTTAGCTAAGGGACCATTCACACTAACAAAATTTGCCCTCACACTCAGCACCACCAACACTAGCTGACTGTCAAGATCTTGATGCAGATGATGCGCCGATACGATGTAATGCGACAAACAGAATCTCCAAGACTTGCAGATCTTGAGCTTCTTTCGCATGATCAATGGCAAAGCCGATGGCTTTCCTCAGTCGCCTCAGTATCGGATGCCTTTTGCCGTAGCTGCGCTCAGCATCGGGATCAAGCCCCTAACGATCATGCTGTGTCTGGCAGGGCGCTCGTCACTGCAAGTCCAGTTGAAGTTATCATCCGTCTTCATTTTCAGGGACCTACAGCTGAGATCACGGGTATGCCTGGCCTGTACTTTGCCACGAGCCTTGTGCAGTTGTGCCTCCCCTTGTGAGGACCAAAATAAGTGAGGCTTTTGGAGATATTGGCCGTTCGAACAGCTGATGACGCCAGACTCTCCAGTGGACTCATAGGGATTGGGGCGGCATTACTGATCAGCTTGAAAACCGCTCCATAGTCTGTGTGTGACTCTGCCTGTAAGCAAATTTTAGACATCGTCTGAACTGCTAGCTCTGGATATGCCCCAGCTGCAGTCTCACCGCTAAGCATCACACAATCAGTGCCATCCAGGACAGCATTGGCAACATCCGTTGCTTCTGCTCGTGTAGGGCGAGGAGACTTGATCATAGACTCCAGCATCTGGGTTGCAGTAACAACAGGCTTTTCCTTGCACGTTGCATTTGAATATCATTACCTTCTGTGCATAGAATATCTTCTCGATAGGTATCTCCATTCCCAAATCCCCTCTTGCAAACCATGAAAGCATCTGAGTTTGCAAGAATCTCATCAAATTGGCAACACCTTCTTGATTCTCAACCTGCACAAAGATCAACTGCATAAGAAAACAAACCCACAACATAAGGCGACAAGGCATGCAAGTTAACGGAGAGATGAGCATACCTTGGACATAAGTAAAAATTGACTTGGCATGCTCACCAAGAACACTTCGGACCAACTGAAGATCTGATCCTTTGCGTACAAAGGACAGAGCGATCATGTCTATTTTGTTTGGCACACCCCACTTCAAGATATCCTCTTTGTCCTTTTCTGTCAATGTTGGAAGATCAACAATGACCCCAGGAAGATTGACATTTTTTTCTCTCCCCAAGGAGAGCTGAGTTTTTCGCAGCGGCATCGGACCAAGCCTTGTGCAGGATCACAGGAAAGCACTGTGAGTGTGATAGTGCCATCAGCACACAGTATGGTGCTCCCAGGCTTCAGGTCTACAGCAATCTTTTGGTAGCTCATAGAAATCATATTCTCATCACCCTTTATGGAATAATCAGTGGTGATTGTAATATCTTTGCCCTGAAATCAGCTTAACAGGCTTGGGCATCTTTCAAAAAGCCTGTTCGAATCTCTGGCCCCTGTACACAAAGGAAAATTCTAAGGTTCGGCACACAAACAAGTAACATGCAGATGCATTCTTCATTTTGGACAGCACATTCCATATGTGTAAGCTATACTCATGAACTGCTTGCATAAATCTGTGACAAGCAGTATGTTGCAGAGGTTAACCCCATTGAAAGCTACACAAATAAAGAATCCACCTCTAATAATAATTATTATAAAAATAACGCATTTTTCATTTATCCTATAAATCAATAATAACAAAAGAACACATCGATGGCATCTAGCATACCACGTATTAGCTGTCAACTACAAAACCAAGCATAAAAATTCCAGGGCATGTTTTGTGATATAACATTGTGCATCCTCAAAACCAACGCATGTATCAGTAATAAGGTAGGCAGACTGACACAATTGCATCCAACAGTCTCAGGTTAGTTGAGACTAAATGTGACATTACGAACACAAGATGCCTTTTAGAAACATCAGAATAAGACTGATCAAACCACAAAAAGATAATATGGCCCTGCCTGACTAACAAGGAAGTCATCTACTATCCAATCAGCAAAGAATATTATTTTACTGAAATAATCTGAAAAAAAAAGAACAATGTTGATCATGACTGTCACAATGACTAGGAGCACATCTTACCATGATTGATATTGAGTACTATCAATCCCCTCAAATGTAAAGCCGATACTAAGGTAATAAAAGTCATTATATTTTTTTGCAGGATAAGGAAAAGCAACTACATTAATAAGGCACGCAAGCTGTTGCCTATGGGTGTAAACCTCTTATAGTATAGATAAAGAAAAGATGGGATGGCTATAAAAAAAAAGAGTATTGATTTGCTAAGAAAGAATCAAAGATTGACATACAAAACTGCAAAATGGAACGTCACAATACAAAGCTATCACGAAAAGACATGATCAAGAAAATTAATTTCACGTAGCCAATGACCCAGTAGTCAGTAGGCAATATAAATACAAACAGAAACCCAGATGCCCATTGGAGGAACTATGGGTACTCTCAAGAGGTATCACTACAACCGATCCTCACTTCGAACACCCCTGATACAACTTCCTTTACAAGGAACATGGGTGATGGCTGCACAAACCAAGCGTCTGAGTCTGACGTCTACATAACAATTCCAATGAGCCACTCCACAAATGTCAACCACATAGACATATCCAATCCCTGACAAGCATCCACCTTGATTCTTTATACATAAACAAATTAGATGCAAACAACAAATGTAATATCTATTCTAAAGCCCAGGACATACACAGCCAGTACTACCAAACTGCGGATAATTAAAATGCTGGACCCACTCCCCAGCTGCCCGATAAACGTGTTAATCTAGCACACGCTGCCCTTCTCTCACCAATATTGACAGTGCGGTCAACAATAAAAATACAAAAACGCATTGTCATAGGCCAGAAGCTAAACATCCCAAATCCTACTTTTGAGACTCACACAAAAAAAAATCCTACCTTTGGCAGGGCGGCATTACCAACAAGTGAAACATTAACATTTTGGCGTTCGTCATTCACGCGCGAAACACGATATACTCGCAAATTAACAGAAGGCTCAGATCGGATCAAAGCGCCTAAAGCGGGTACCTAAACGGTGCAGTTAAAAAAAAAGTGGACGAGGTCTCAAGAGGCGTGTTAAAAGGGGATGGACGGACCTTGGTGTCGAGCATGACGGCGCAGAGGAGGCCGGTGAGGTCCATGGCCTTGCTGAGGTTGTCCAGAGTCTCCTGGTGATACTCATGGAGCCGTGCGAGAAGTTGAAGCGCGCGACGCACATGCCGGCGCGCAGCAGGCGCGCGCACATCTCCACGGAGCGCGAGGCCGGGCCGAGGGTGCACACGATCTTGGTCTTGGGACGGCGGCGCCATATCTCCTCTGGTCCCGCGGCGGCGACGCACTCCACGTCCGCCATTGCAGCGCGGAAGGAGGGAGAGAGAGGTAGCCGCCTAGGGTTGGCTACGCGATCGAGCGGATGGGAAGGAGGCGCGCGATCGATAAGGCGGCGCGGCGAGGAGAGAGAGAGGAGGAGCAGAGGCGAGGCGGAGAGCTCGGAGGACGGGGAGAATATATGAAGGGTGGCCCGGGTGACGGGGGTGCGCCGTACTCTTTGTTGGGCTCTTTACCAGTTCGGCTAGGTTAACTAACAGTATAAATGGCATTAGTTTAATGCTCGTATATTGCCATGTACGTACCGTATTTCAAATATGAAGTCGGGTTTTTTTACTTTTTCTTGAAGAAAGAGTCTGGTTTTTTACCCTTTCTCTTGCTCACGAAGAGAAAGTGTAACGCTTGCGGAGTAATAGTATATGTTTAAGAACATAAGAAAGGAAAATGCATTTTTTTTTCTGATTCAACGGTTTCTAGCCTTTGCTAGCAGTAGCAAATTCTTGTGATTACGTATGAGTAATGAAACTTGCTGAGAAAAATCCACTAAGTGTCGTGCATTCAACCATTTGATCTTGGCACGCGTATAGTGATATAATATGCCATCCAAAACTTTCGCCTCGTGTCCAACATTCTTCCCCGTGGATCCAGTGTTTGAAAGAAGAAACAACTTGCGTTTCAGATGGAGGACGGAATCAAAATAAAAAAAATCCTCAACGCATCAATCCGCTGAGAATCGCACGGAGTAGATGCGTGTCCTCGGCCATTTTCATCCACGTGACCGAGTTTGACGGCATTTTTGAACTACTGTATGTAGTTTATACATACTAGTAGCGTATACAACTGTCGAGATTCGTTAGTTTCAAGTTTCACGAGGCTTTGCGACGCATACCTGCGCGTGCCGCGTGGTTGCGTTTGCCTTCGACATGCTACACCATGCCTTTTTAACGGTGACCATCTCAAGTTTCCAACCTACTAGAGGCATTTGGCCAATGTGCCACACCACGCCTTTTCTTTGCGAGTGATGTCGTGTTTAGTTTCAAAAGTACTTTTTTACTTTCTATTCATCTCTATCACAGAACACATAGTCCCAAAATCTTTTCTATTATCCTCTCACATGACACGTATTTTAGAAAAAATACTTTTTCCAAGCCACAAGTTTTTCTGGAGCACGATCCGTGTGCTGTGGGCGTGCCCGAGAGGTCGAGCTTGAGTCAACATGCTACTGCACGGGGCCTGCTGCGCGCCTGCGGTGGAAAGCCGCGCCTTGTGTCCTGTCTCCGCCGTGCAGCGCGCATGGATCGCAGCGCTGGCGCGCGGGGCATTGAACACAGCCTGATGCTGCTGCCTGCTGCTGTTCTGTTCCATCACCCGGTGCAACCGGGCTTTTTTTATTTTATATATTTTTATTTATCGTTATTTAAAAATGTATACCTGATAATTTTTTTTTAAATTTGTCAGCCTGCCGCCATTTGGTCTAGCGATAGGAGGCAATCGCCGACTCAAACGGCGATTTCTTGGCTGGGCCGTGGCCCAAGGCACCTATCGCCGGATGAAACGGTCGGCGATAAGTGATACCGCCGTGATGTAGTCGGCTACAGCCAGATGAAATGGCGGGAGTCCCTGTCGCCCGGCGGTTTGTGGGTGCGGCTTATCGCCGGTTGAAACGGTTATAGCCGTTTCAACCGGCGGTATGTTGTTTTTTTATCAAATATTTTTTTTATTGTATAATGTTTCATAATGTTGTGAATTTGGGTTTTGCTGACTAGTCCGTTACTCCGTTAGTCGCATGACGTCATAGTTGTATGTCTATAAAGCGGCCTCTGACACATTAATTGTTGTTAGTTGATACAAAATTTAAATTACTTTTTATCTTTTCTTTAAAAAAGAGGAAATTTGTATAGCGTAAATAATAATGTACTTAGTGGTTAGATTTGTAGGCAAAGTATTTGCATGAAATAAATTTGTATGTACGTCCGAAACTAGCTGAGTTGTGTGAGGGAATGTGTACTGAACGTAGCAGTGTTCATGTTTGAAAGACGCATCCAATGCTCTGAAAAGCCTAGCATACCTATGCACGGGTCTCATCCATCTGAAAAGGCTAGTTACTCAGCTATAGTCTATTTATTGCCCCTGTTGCAAGTGCAGTACTACCATTAATTACGATGCGACAAGAGCATTGCTTTGCTCTGTGCTTGGACATGGACTTGTCTCGTCCATCTGAAAAAGGCTACTTCTCCAAAAGCTACACCTTCATGAGTTATGCATAGCCTTTCAGTGTTTCATGTGAACACATAGACACGCATACAAACAGTGAGAGAGACAGGGAGGGAGAGAGATCAGTACAATGGCATGAGCGGTACCTCTAATTACTAACCTATAGGTTACCGTGCCTACGGATAACATGCCTTAGGTAACGTAAAATGACAATAGACAACGAACAATCTACTAGGTGAAGCGAAGAAATTTTCCCTTCTTATTCCTTCCATCGGTTGTGGAAGATTGTGCAGGCTCCTTGTACCGATTCTTCTGTTCGTCCGCTTCCCTTTTAAACTATGCTTCACGAGCTTGGAATTGTTCCTCTTGAATCTTGAGGGCCGCCTCTCTCTGACCTAACTCAGCTCGCTGTTTCTTTAGCTCATCTTCTTTACCCTTTAAACGGATCTGTTGTTGTCGAACTCGCCTTTCTTGTTCCTCTCTTGCAAGACGTGCTTCCTCCCGAGCCTGAGTGTGCCTTGCATAGTATTGTCCTTTGGTTTCAACTTCGTTGAACGAAACCCTTCCTAGTGGACGTGTGTCAATCCATTGCATGATTGTACAAGCCTGAATATAAATTAGTGTTTACTTGAATTAGTTAAGGGAAGAAAAAAGACTACAAAAGATATTAGAAATGAAAGTACCTTGAAATCATCATCTATGTCAGGACACTTGAAGAAGCTACACCCTTTCTTGCCTTGAGGTAATGGGTCAGTCCAAACTTGCAGCCATGTACGGAAGCCGCAATGGCATTTGGGCCGCTCATTCCATGGAGGAATCGCATTCGGGTCATCCCTCCATGTCGACATAGATATGGTTGTTCAATGCGCACTGGGTGCATTCATCGTTGGTGGTAGTGTGTGTTATATAGAGCACGACCGTGTTGGTCCATGGACTACGTCTATCGTACTAGTTTAGTGAAAGCTGCATAGTCAAGGAATCCCGATGTTGTTGTCCCCGCAGTGGATGGTAGCTGTAAGTCATTATTTAATGTAGAATAGCCTTTTCATTTAATTTGTTGTTTTTGTTGCTCTAGTTGAAGACATAAATGTTGGAGGGCTGGTATTTGTAGATGCCAAAAGTCTTTGGTGATAAGGCACAGTGTTGCGTGGTGTAGTACCACGTGATTCCTCCATGCTACTTTATTTAGCCTTTTCAGTCTACGACCTTTATAGAGTGTACGATATGCAGTCACGTTTATAGGAATCGCATGATGTGATGGATCAAAGGACCAACGTTCAACGTAGTTGAAACCACAATTATTAAACACAGTTGCATGTACGAAGAAGTAGCCATGCATACAAAAGACTAAAGCACGGTGATCATAATGACTAGATGCGCCCACGCTTTGGCGCCCCTCTCCTGGCACGTCTCCCCGCAGCCTGTGCCGCTCTGGTATGGTGCCGCGGGTACGTCAGTGGGTCCGGGGGAAACTATGTCACGATCTGGCCGACGACCTGCCTCAGGAAGTGGTGTCAGATCCTCCTGCGTGGCCCCCTGCGTCGGTACTGGTGCACCACTAAGCTGTGAAGGGCCAACAACGTCATGTTGGCCACTGCCGTAGTACTGCTGGACCCACTCCTGGTTGGTCGAATTGGCCCATGTTCTCGTCTGCGTCGTCGTCGTCGTCTGTCCCACCAATGTCTCGGTACTCTGCTTAAACAAATAAATGTCAAATATCTAACATAATAGATGCTTGCTATCGTAGTTGTGACACGTTGTTTGATACATACCTAGTTGGTCATGGGTCGTAGACGAGACGTAGATCCGACCCGTATGCACCCATAGGAGAAAAAGACGACGAGCCTGCAAGTACCACCAATAAGGGTTGCGCATTGCATATTTAGTTTGAAATTGTATTGCTATTATAAGTAAGAAAAGCTATCTAGTATGGTGTACCTGGATGTGGCGTGTACATGGGTGGAGGAGGACGAGGTGACGTGGTCGTGGTAACAAAGGGTGCCGGAGGAGGCGCACCCCATGCCGTGGCGGAGCTGTCCTGTCGTGTACACGTACCCTCCATACGCTCCCGGACGTGGACCACGAGGTGGAAGGGTGGTGTCGTCACTACGACAAGTGACGGCTCGGCGAAACCGACCGCAAAGGGCAGCAATCTTCTTGTATGCGCTTAGGTGTTGCGCGTGCGTCATGTCGGAGCAATGGGCAAGGCTCGACGTAGCCTCTGCCTCAATCCCTTGTATGACATCGTACTACAGAGAATAAATAATGTGAAAAGTTAGATATAATAACTCAAAGAAAATATAAGTTCAAGTAAGAAAACATACTGCTATAGCGAAGTTCTAGTCCCTCACAAGGGGGTACGTGTCAGACAGCTGCGCCATAGCCATAGGCGCCTCTGGAGGAACATGCACCATGCGCGTGCGCGTCCTCGGAAGGTACCACAATAGGTACCGAGAGAACGCCTCGTCCGTGTGTGGACGGTTCTCCAAGACCAAGTCGTCCAAGGCCTGGTCCCAGGACTGAACGAACGGGAGGACCTTTGCCGCCCATAGTGACCCTGGAGGCTGACCCTGACGTGTCCACCTGGAATAATATAAATATGACAGGCTATATGTACTGTTCTTTTTTAGAAGATATTACAAGTAACATGAAGATCCATACCTGTGCATGTGTGCCTGAACTGAGTGTGTCACGGGAACGGGAAAGTCCTGGTGAAGGCCGAACTGTCTCATGACTCGGTGCACGTGGTACTCCTCAATGTGGATGTCGTAGATGATTGGCTTCCTCGTCATCCAGTACTGCTGGTCACGTAGGCACAACGAAGAAAGGCCGTTCGGTGCTCGTGCAGCAACATCGGCAGGACTGTACGGTGTCCACCTCACGTCATTGTCCACAAGGGCGTCGAACTGACCAACAAAGTCAGGGTATGACTTCTTCGTCTACACGCTGACCCAAATAGGCTGCGAAAAAGAAAATAATTGTTGTGAGCATTTTACTATACAAATTGACAGTTAAAATAACTAAATCAACATCACATACCTTCCTAAGGCACCACAACGAACCCATCGTAGGCATGTCGACCTCATCGTGGTCTGGGGACAGATCAGTGTACGGGTCCAAGTTTATCAGGGGCCGGCCCACGGGGAACCGCTCGTAGGACCAGAGCTGTAGGAGCATGGGGCACCCAACAAAGATGGGCTCGTCTGCTGAAACCTTCATGACACACTTGCAAAGGCCCCTGTACGTCGCGGCCAACACAGCCGAACCCCAGCTGTTACTGTGGCATATCATCAAGTGGGGGCATCTGCTATCGCCCTCGCCATTGGAAGGAGGTGCCTCGGACACGAGTCGCCCTGGGAGCTACAAAACATGACCCAGCCAAATAGCCACAGTAAGTAGGGCTCAAAGTGCCTAGCGACCGTAGCGTCGTCTGCATCGTCTCTCATGTACTCTGCCTATATTAATATATCACATAGTTAGTCCAAGAACTAAACAATATCTCACATGATATATTCAATTCACTATTACGTACACTGAACTGCAGGAGCCACCTCTTCGTCGGCCCGTGCGTGGAAACGAAGGTCCGGTATGGTGGGGCGCGGGCGTTTCGCTGAACAACCGCCAAAGCGAGCCAGAAGCTCGTCACGCCACGAAGCTGGCACGTCATGTGCGCCCACAGCTCGGCCCGCACAAGGCAGCCCTAAAAGCATAGCCACGTCCTGTAGGGTAGGAGCCATCTCACCTACCGTGAAGTGGAACGTATGCGTCTCCGGACGCCAACGGTCGAGAAGTGCCGCGATCAGGACATGTCGAACTGAAACCGTGTGGCCTTGTCCTTGGGACGACGGTTGGGATCGACCATGTCTCCCTCAACCAGCCGCGCGACGGCAGAAGACCTGAAGCTCGTAACCTGCATCGTGAAATATATATCAGATTGCAATATAAGAGTGACTAAACCATTACAGTGACTGCTGAAATAACCCTTACCTAGGAAGCCAGCGAGGGTCTATCGGCATCGTCGCCATGGGAACCACATGCCCGAAACTTACCCTGGCTAAGGCCACGGACGGCAGCCACATATGATCCGGTGCTGCATGTCAACCTGAGCGTCAAGCAGCTCAGGAGTCCGCCATTTCTACAAGATTAAATTATTAGAAAGCAACATAACAGAGTATAATATGTAAAAAAAGGCATAACATAAGAAAGCATAACAGAGTATAATATGTAAAAACACTTAGTAGGTACAACATAGTTCTTAACACTTAGTAGTTACAACATAATTCTTACCACTTAATAGTTACAACATAGTTCTTCACATAACATAATAATCCAAACACTTAACATACATAATTATAGATACGCCAATGTTCAGTATTAATTATACATAAATTCTTAACATTACATGAGCCCATCATTAGTCACATGATGACCACGACGACTTGCAGTCTGCGCTGAAGGACCTGAAGCACTTCTAGATGGACCCGCTTGATTTGTTGGCAGTCTGCGTTGAAGGACCTGGAGCACTTCCACTTGGACCGGCCTGATTTATTGGCGGCACCGTAGGTTAAAGCCCTGCAATTCTTGTAGTTGTGACCCATCTCATGGCACTTCGAACAGATGCGCACTGCAGGACCTGCTTCAGATCGATCCATGTTGTTTCGGATGCGTTTTTTCTGACGACGCCCAATACCTTGAATAATTTCTGGATCCGAGTCTGGAATATAATTTGCATTATGTCCAGGGTCAGTTATGAAGTCTCCCAGTATACAGAATCCATAAATCTCACACTGCCAGGTGTTCCAAATTGTTTCTTCATGAAGTAATTTGAGACAAACATACGAGGCTGCAAACCCCCTGCCTCGAAACATGCAGCAATAACATGTGTGCATGGCAGGTGATATAGCCTTGGCTTTTGACATGAGCAAACACAACCATCATTGCTGAGAACACACTCATGTGTGTGCTTCTCACGCCTGCCTCCCGTCCGACCTTTGTCCCTGCATTGTAATCTCATAGCGACGTTCCATTGCACTACAAACCCGGTGCAGATAAGCCTTTTTAAATGCTTTCTCCATGTACTCAGTAATCTTGTAGCCATAAGTTATCTGACTATTGCGCATATCTTTATCTGCCACCGTGAATTGGTCCATAAAATACTTGCAGGTGCGATATAAAAAGAACTCCACAATCCCCACAAGGGGTAGTCCTCTTACACCACGCAACACCCAATTATAGACCTCGGCTAGATTTGTAGTCATTATACCATACCGAGCCCCTCCTTCATCATATAGTAAAGCCCATTTCTCTTTGGGCTCATGTTCAATCCACCGCGAGAATGTCTTAATTTGCCTTCTTCTTTTCCTCCTGACATTTGGGCCATCCAAGCCCACGTCTTAAAGGGAGATGAGGTCGCCCTCCTCCGTATTGATAGCTATCTTTGCTAGCTCAGCTGTTTGCTTCTTTGTGAGCTCATCTAGTTTCTTCCACAACAATTTGAATTTTCTCTCCTGATTCTGGCTGCATAATCGCTTAAATAGGGTCATAAGGGTCTTGTTTTTGAATTGGCTGTGAAAGTTTGCTTCCCATATGCCTCATGCACCACCTGCTCTTTACGTCCGGCCATTGTGGAACCCTACGACGCTCTTGGTTACCATTCTGCATGTCGTCGATTGCTTGTAAGATGCCCTTATGCCGATCATGAATCAGACACACATTGGCTACACTCTGATAACCATTTGCTTCACCCTTTCTAGAAACCAATACCAACTATCTCCAGATTCTTTCTCAACAAAAGCAATTGCCAAAGGCAACAACTGCCTATTACCATCACATCCAATGGCTGTGAGAATGGTGCCTTTATACCTTCCTGTTAAAAATGTCCCATCTATGCAGATTACTGGTCGGCAGTACGGAAACGCCTCAATGCAAGCAGCCAAGGCCAATAATGACCGTTGGAGCACCTGCTTCCCAGGTTTCTGGATGCAAGGATATGTTTTCAAGTCATAGAAGCTTCCTACATTTCGAAGGCATATAGTCTGCAACAACGCCGGCAAGTTATGATATGAAGCTTCATACGTGCCCCACCTCATCTCAAGCGCCTTTTGCTTCGATCTGTAAGCTTTGTTATAGCTAATTTTTATATTTGAACTCCTCCTCAACGGCACAAATAATTGACTTCGGCTCGTAGCTAGGATTCTTCACGATCTGAGGGTACATGTAGTTAGCAATAAAGGCAGCTGTCAGGTTGCGGTGCCTTGATGCTAATTGCTCAAGCTCGCATGTGTGATCTACCACAATCTTGACCTGCCAGAAATCCTGCCACTTGCCCTTGGACGCGTACACCCTGAACGGGCATTCGCTTCTCACACAACGAATATCATATGTTTGCGGACTGCTCTTGAGCACTTTGAACTGTCTTTGCAAAGATAGAGTGGACCAACGTTTTATTGCTTCTTTCATATTATCAGCATTAGCATACATTGAACCGACGCAGACCTCATTCGTTTACACTTAGCCTCGAAAAGTCATACCCGTTCCAGTTCTGCGGGACACAATAATCATCTTCATCGTCTGAAGATGAATCATCCACTGCATGC
This sequence comes from Digitaria exilis, assembly GCA_015342445.1. Taxonomy (NCBI): domain Eukaryota; kingdom Viridiplantae; phylum Streptophyta; class Magnoliopsida; order Poales; family Poaceae; genus Digitaria; species Digitaria exilis. Next base: position 14,041 of record JACEFO010001610.1, read on the forward strand.
TCTTCACCCTCCCTCTGAAACTCATTGACTATGCAGGGATTGTCTTCCCCCTCATCAGCCTCGCCAGTTGCTTGACGAGGTTCCTGTGAGCCATCTCCATCTTCAGCTGGTTCATGCATCGTATCCGGATCTTCATCAGGTTGTCCATGCATCGTCTCCGAATCTTCTAATACTGCATCCCCCTGGCCTCCATCTTCGTCAACTGCTTCAGTACTAATTGTAGCCTTTTCGAACGCTTGCACAAATAATACCAGAGGTAAACCTCGACTAGTGGTTAGATTTCACATAGTTCCTCCAGTTTTGGGTGCCTTGAAGTGGCAATAACTCCCAAAATACCGGTTCCCTCCGATTTACAACGGCCATGATCGAAATCTCATGTTGCTCTCGATTAAGTCCGAAAGCTTTAAATAGCCAATTGCAGATTGAAACCCAAGTCCTCTCTCTTGCTCGGGGTACTTCCTTTCTGAAGGAACTAAAGTCTGACAAATCTACCCCTTCAGGACCATATCTAACATTCCCAGACCCATAGAACACTTGAAAAGGTAATCTTTCTGACATGCCCGCCAACACAATTGACACCGATTCTCAACTTAGATATTTAATCTGGGGCAAAAAGGCCATTCAAATAAATTTAGTCCACCTACTCAAATATTTTCTAAAGAATCCTAATATAACTCCACAAGCTAAACAAATATTTCTGTTCATAAAATTCACTGAATAATATTTATACGTAGATATTCCTAATTTAAAACTACTATGTTTCTAATTTTACTGACTACTATTTCTATTCAAATAATTTTTCCTATTAAAATATTTAAGTGCAAAATATTTTCTAATTTTATTGACTACTATTTCTATCAAAACTATTTTTTCTATCTATCTAAACTATTTTTTTATTCTCACAAATTATACTAAACTATTTTTTGAATCTCACAAATTAAACAAGGCAATATGCCTAAATTATTTATTCACTACAATTTCTATCTAAGCTTCCATTTCTATATAAAACATTTAACTTCCAAATATTTCTAAACAACCTTTTCGATCTATCTAACTAGGCTAAAATTTGGATTTGTATTGGACTAGTCTATCTATCTAAACTATTTTTTCTATGTATCTAAAATATTTCTATGCAAATAACTAGCTAATATTTTTATCTACAGAGACATATACATTACAATCTATAGAGATATAGAGATTAAAAAAAATACCTAAACCAGAAGACAGATCTAGCCAGAGCAGCACACCCTTCCTCTCCCCTCTCCCCTCCTCCCTCCTGCTCCTCTCCTCTCCTCTTTTTCTTCCTCCTCTCTTCTTCTCTTCCTCTCCTCTGGTCACCAGCACGCAGCGCTCGCGCTCTTCTCTTCCTCTCCTTCTTGGCTGCGACGGACTTAGGCGCGCTTCCGCCGAATGAGAACGGCGGTAGGTTCGCCTAGCGCCATTTCAAATGGCGATAAGAAGATGGGCTCAGGCGCCACCAACCTACCGCCGGTTCATCCGGTGCATTTAATCGGGCCCTGCGGCTCGTCTGCCTACCGCCGGCATGAAACGGCGATAAGTAGTACAGCCCATCGGGAGGCCGCACCAGCTATCGCCGTTTCATACGGCGGTAAGCTGTGCCGCCAGCCCACATGGCCGTTTCTATGGCGTTATCGCCATTTCATTTTTGGCGATAGGAGCCCTAACGCCGGACCAACGGCGGCAGGCTGGACAAACTTGCCAAAAGAAGTTATCAGGTAATTATATTTTGAATAACGTAAAATAAAAATATAAAATAAAAAAATCT
>JACEFO010001611.1:0-33943 GCA_015342445.1 Digitaria exilis
GTTTTTTTATTTTATATTTTTTATTATCGTATTTCAAAAATATATACCTGATAATTTTTTTTTCAAATTTGTCAGCCTGCCACCATTTGGTCTGGCGATAGGAGGCAATCGCCGACTCAACGGCGATTTCTTGCTGGGGCCGTGGCCCCAGGGCACCTATCGCCGGATGAAACGTTATAACCGTTTCATCCGGCGATAAGTGGTACCGGCCGTGATGTAGTCGGTCTACAGCCAGATGAAATGGCGGGAGGTCCTGTCGCCCGGCGGTTTGTGGGTGACAGCTTATCGCCGGTTGAAACGGTTATAGCCGTTTCAACCGGCGGTATGTTTGTTTTTTTATCAATATTTTTTCATTGTATATGTTTCATAATGTTATGAATTGGGTTTGCTGACTAGTCCGTTACTCCGTTAGTCGCATGACGTCATAGTTGTATGTCTATAAAGCGGCCTCTGACACATTAATATGTGTTAGTTGATACAAAATTTAAATTACTTTTTATCTTTTCTTAGAAAAAAGAGGAAATTGTATAGTGTAAATAATAATATACTTAGTGGTTAGATTTGTAGGCAAAGTATTTGCACGAAATAAATTTGTATGTACGTCCGAAACTAGCTGAGTTGTGTGAGGGAATGTGTACTGAACGTGGCAGTGTTCATGTTTGAAGGACGCATCCAATGCTCTGAAAAGCCTAGCATACCTATGCACGGGTCTCATCCATCTGAAAAGGCTAGTTACTCAGCTATAGTCTATTTATTGCCCCTGTTGCAAGTGCAGTAGTACCATTAATTGCGATGCGACAAGAGCATCGCTTTGCTCTGTGCTTGGACATGGACTTGTCTCGTCCATCTGAAAAGGCTACTTCTCCAAAAGATACACCTCATGAGTCATGCATAGCCTTTTCAGTGTTTCATGTGAACACATAGACACGCATACAAACAGTGAGAGAGACAGGGAGGGAGAGAGATCAGTACAATGGCATGAGCGGTACCTCTAATTACTAACCTATAGGTTACCGTGCCTACGGATAACATGCCTTAGGTAACGTAAATGACAATAGACAACGAACAATCTACTGGGTGAAGCGAAGAAATTTTCCCTTCTTGTTCCTTCCATCGGTTGTGGAAGATTGTGCAGGCTCCTGTACCGATTCTTCTGTTCGTCCGCTTCCCTTTTAAACTGTGCTTCACGAGCTTGGAATTGTTCCTCTTGAATCTTGAGGGCCGCCTCTCTCTGACCTAACTCAGCTCGCCGTCTCTTTAGCTCATCTTCTTTACCCTTTAAACGGATCTGTTGTTGTCGAACTCGCCTTTCTTGTTCCTCTCTTGCAAGACGTGCTTCCTCCCGAGCCTGAGTGTGCCTTGCATAGTATTGTCCTTTGGTTTCAACTTCGTTGAACGAAACCCTTCCTAGTGGACGTGTGTCGATCCATTGCATGAATGTGCAAGCCTGAATATAAATTAGTGTTTACTTGAATTAGTTAAGGAAGAAAAAAACTACAAAAAGATATTAGAAATGAAAGTACCTTGAAATCATCATCTATGTCAGGACACTTGAAGAACCTACACTCTTTCTTGCCTTGAGGTAATGGGTCAGTCCAAACTTGCAGCCATGTACGGAAGCCGCAATGGCATTTGGGCCACTCATTCCATGGAGGAATCGCATTCGGGTCATCCCTCCATGTCGACATAGATATGGTTGTTCAATGCGCACTGGGTGCATTCATCGTTGGTGGTAGTGTGTGTTGTATAGAGCACGACCGTGTTGGTCCGTGGACTACGTCTATCGTACTAGTTTAGTGAAAGCTGCATAGTCCAAGGAATCCGATGTTGTTGTCCCCGCAGTGGATGGTAGCTGTAAGTCATTATTAATGTAGAAGAGCCTTTTCATTTAATTTGTTGTTTTGTTGCTCTAGTTGAAGACATAAATGTTGGAGGGCTGGTATTGTAGATGCCAAAAGTCTTTGGTGATAAGGCAGAGTGTTGCGTGGTGTAGTACCACGTGATTCCTCCATGCTACTTTATTTAGCCTTTTCAGTCTACGTCCTTTATAGAGTGTACGGTATGCAGTCACGTTTATAGGAATTGCATGATGTGATGGATCAAAGGACCAACGTTCAACGTGATGAAACCACAATCATTAAACACAGTTGCATGTACGAAGAAGTAGCCATGCATACAAAAGACTAAAGCACGGTGATCATAATGACTAGATGCGCCCACGCTTTGGCGCCCCTCTCCTGGCACGTCTCCCCACAGCCTGTGCCGCTCTGGTATGGTGCCGCGGGTACGTCAGTGGGTCCGTGGGAACTATGTCACGACCTGGTCGACGACCTGCCTCAGGAAGTGGTGTCAGATCCTCCTGCGTGGCCCCTTGCGTCGGTACTGGTGCACCACTAAGCTGTGAAGGGCCAACAGAGTCATGTTGGCCACTGCCGTAGTACTGTTGAACCCACTCCTGGTTGTCGAACTGGCCCATGTTCTCGTCTGCGTCGTTGTCGTCGTCTGTCCCACCAATGTCTCGGTACTCTGCTTAAACAAATAAATGTCAAATATCTAACATAATAGATGCTTGCTATCGTAGTTGTGACACGTTGTTTGATACATACCTAAGTTGGTCATGGGTCGTAGACGAGACGTAGATCCGGCCCCGTATGCACCCATAGGAGAAAAAGACGACGAGCCTGCAAGTACACCAACAAGGATTGCGCATTGCATATTTAGTTTGAAATTGTATTGCTATTATAAGTAAGAAAAGCTATCTAGTATGGTGTACCTGGATGTGGCGTGTACATGGGTGGAGGAGGACGAGGTGACGTGGTCGTGGTAACAAAGGGTGCCGGAGGAGGCGCACCCCATGCTGTGGCGGAGCTGTCCTGTCATGTACACGTACCTCCATACGCTCCCGGACGTGGACCACGAGGTGGAAGGGTGGTGTCGTCACTACGACAAGTGACGGCTCGGCGAAACCAACCGCAAAGGTCAGCAATCTTCTTGTATGCGCTTAGGTGTTGCGCGTGCGTCATGTCGGAGCAATGGGCAAGGCTCGACGCAGCCTCTGCCTTAATCCCTTGTATGACATCGTACTACAGAGAATAAATAATGTGAAAAGTTAGATATAATAACTCAAAGAAAATATAAGTTCAAGTAACAAAACATACCGCTATAGCGAAGTTCTGGTCCCTCACAAGGGGGTACATGTCAGACAGCTGCGCCATAGCCATAGGCGCCTCTGGAGGAACATGCACCATGCGCGTGCGCGTCCTCGGAAGATACCACAATAGGTACCGAGAGAACGCCTCGTCCGTGTGTGGACGGTTCTCCAAGACCAAGTCGTCCAAGGCCTAGTCCCAGGACTGAACGAACGGGAGGACCTTTGCCGCCCATAGTGACCCTGGAGGCTGACCCTGACATGTCCACCTGGAATAATACAAATATGACAGGCTATATGTACTGTTCTTTTTTAGAAGATATTACAAGTAACATATAGATCCATACCTGTGCACGTGTGCCTAAATTGAGTGTGTCACGAGAACGGGAAAGTCCTGGTGGAGGCCGAACTGTCTCATGACTCGGTGCACGTGGTACTCCTCAATGTGGATGTCGTAAATGATTGGCTTCCTCGTCATCCAGTACTGCTGGTCACGTAGGCACAAAGAAGAAAGGCCGTTCGGTGCTCGTGCAGCAACATCGGCAGGACTGTACGGTGTCCACCTCACGTCGTTGTCCACAAGGGCGTCGAACTGACCAACAAAGTCAGGGTATGACTTCTTCGTCTGCACGCTGACCCAAATAGGCTGCGAAAAAGAAAATATTTGTTGTGAGCATTTTACTATACAAATTGAGAGTACAAATTATCAGTTAAAATAACTAAATCAACATCACATACCTTCCTGAGGCACCACAACGAACCCATCGTAGGCATGTCGACCTCATCGTGGTCTGGGGACAGATCAGTGTACGGGTCCAAGTTTATCAGGGGCCGGCCCACGAGGAACCGCTCGTAGGACCAGAGTTGTAGGAGCATGGGGCACCCAACAAAGATGGGCTCGTCTGCTGAAACCTTCATGACACACTTGCAAAGGCCCCTGTACGTCGCGGCCAACACAGCCGAACCCCACCTGTACTGTGGCATATCGTCAAGTGGGGCATCTGCTATCGCCCTCGCCACTGGAAGGAGGTGCCTCGGACACGAGTCGCCCTGGGAGCTACAAAACATGACCCAGCCAAACAGCCATAGTAAGTAGGCCTCAAAGTGCCTAGCGACTGTAGCGTCGTCTGCGTCGTCTCTCATGTACTCTGCCTATATTAATATATCACATAGTCAGTCCAAGAACTAAACAATATCTCACATGATATATTCAATTCACTATTACGTACACTGAACTGCAGGAGCCACCTCTTCATCGGCCCGTGTGTGGAAACGAAGGTCCGGTATGGTGGGGCGCGGGCGTTTCGCTGAACAACCGCAAAGCGAGCCAGAAGCTCATCACGCCATGAAGCTGGCACGTCATGTGCGCCCACAGCTCGGCCCGCACAAGGCAGCCCTAAAAGCATAGCCACGTCCTGTAGGGTAGGAGCCATCTCACCTATCGTGAAGTGGAACGTATGCGTCTCCGGACGCCAACGGTCGAGAAGTGCCGCGATCAGGGACATGTCGAACTGAAACCGTGTGGCCTTGTCCTTGGGACGACGGTCGGGATCGACCATGTCTCCCTCAACCAGCCGCGCGAGCGGCAGAAGACCTGAAGCTCGTAACCTGCATCATGAAATATATATCAGATTGCAATATAAGAGTAACTGAACCATTACAGTGACTGCTGAAATAACCCTTACCTAGGAAGCCAGCGAGGGTCTATCGGCATCGTCGCCATGGGAACACGTGCCCGAAACTTACCCTGGCTAAGGCCACGGACGGCAGCCACATACGATCGGTGCTGCATGTCGACCTGAGCGTTAAGCAGCTCAGGAGTCGCCATTTCTACAAGATTAAATTATTAGAAAGCAACATAACAGAGTATAATATGTAAAAAAAGGCATAACATAAGAAAGCATAACAGAGTATAATATGTAAAAACACTTAGTAGATACAACATAGTTCTTCACATAACATAATAATCCAAACACTTAACATACATAATTATAGATACGCCAATGTTCAGTATTAAATTATACATAGCTTCTAAACATTACATGAGCCTATCATTAGTCACATGACGACCACAACGACTTGCAGTCTGCGTTGAAGGACCTGAAGCACTTCTAGATGGACCCGCTTGATTTGTCGCAGTCTACGTTGAAGGACCTGGAGCACTTCCACTTGGACCGGCCTGATTTATGGCGGCACCGTAGGTTAAAGCCGTGCAATTCTTGTAGTTGTGACCCGTCTCATGGCACTTCGAATAGATGCGCACTGCAGGACCTGCTTCAGATCGATCCATGTTGTTACGGATGCGTTTTTTCTGACGATGCCCAATACCTTGAATCATTTCTAGATCCGGGTCTGGAATATAAGTTGCATTATGTCCAGGGTCACTTATGAAGTCTCCCAGTATACAGAATCCATAAATCTCACGCCGCCAGGTGTTCCAAATTGTTTCCTTCATGAAGTAATTTGAGACAAACATACGAGGCTGCAAACCCCCTGCCTCAAAACATGCAGCAATAACATGTGTGCATGGCAGGTGATATAGCCTTGGCTTTTGACATGAGCAAACACAACCATCATTGCTAAGAACACACTCATGTGTGTGCTTCTCACGCCTGCCTCCCATCCGACCTTTGTCCCTGCATGTAATCTCATAGCGACGTTCCACTGCACCAACTGGACAAACCCGGTGCATATAAGCCTTTTTAAATGCTTTCTCCATGTACTCAGTAATCTTGTAGCCATAAGTTATCTGACTATTGCGTATATCTTTATCTGCCACCGCGAATCGGTCCATAAAATACTTGCAGGTGCGATATAAAAAGAACTCCACAATCCCCACAAGGGGTAGTCCTCTTACACCACGCAGCACCCAATTATAGACCTCGGCTAGATTTGTAGTCATTATACCATACCGAGCCCCTCCTTCATCAAATAGTAAAGCCCATTTCTCTTTGGGCTCATGTTCAATCCATTGCGAGAATGTCTTAATTTGCCTTCTTCTTTTCCTCCTGACATTTGGGCCATCCAAGACCACGTCTTCAAGGGAGATGAGGTCGTCCTCCTCCGTATTGATAGCTATCTTCGCTAGCTCAGTTGTTTGCTTCTTTGTGAGCTCATCTAGTTTTTTCCACAACAAGTTGAATTTTCTCTCCTGATTCTGGCTGCATAATCGCTTAAATAGGGTCATAAGGGTCTTGTTTTTGAATTGGGTGTGAAAGTTTGCTCCCATATGCCTCATGCACCACCTGCTCTTTACGTCCGGCCATTGTGGAACCCTACAACGCTCTTGGTTACCATTCTGCATGTCGTCGATTGCTTGTAAGATGCCCTTATGCCGATCATGAATTAGACACACATTGGCTACATCTCTGACAACCATTTGCTTCACCCTTTCTAGAAACCAATACCAACTATCTCCAGATTCTTTCTCAACAAAAGCAATTGCCAAAGGCAACAACTGCCTATTACCATCACATCCAATGGCTGTGAGAATGGTGCCTTTATACCTTCCTGTTAAAAATGTCCCATCTATGCAGATTACTGGTCGGCAGTACGGAAACGCCTCAATGCAAGCAGCCAAGGCCAAGAATGACCATTGGAGCACCTGCTTCCCAGGTTTATGGATGCAAGGATATGTTTTTAAGTCATAGAAGCTTCCTACATTTCGAAGGCATATAGTCTGCAACAACGCCGGCAAGTTATGATATGAAGCTTCATACGTGCCCCAACTCATCTCAAGCGCCTTTTGCTTCGCTCTATAAGCTTTGTTATAGCTAATTTTATATTTGAACTCCTCCTCAACGGCACAAATAATTGACTTCGGCTCGTAGCTAGGATTCTCCATGATCTGAGGGTACATGTAGTTAGCAATAAAGGCAGCTGTCAGGTTGCGGTGCCTTGATGCTAATTGCTCAAGCTCGCATGTGTGATCTACCACAATCTTGACCTGCCAGAAATCCTGCCACTTGCCCTTGGACGCGTACACCCTGAACGGGCATTCTCTTCTCACACAACGAATATCATATGTTTGCGGACTGCTCTTGAGCACTTTGAACTGTCTTTGCAAAGATAGAGTGGACCAACGTTTTATTGCTTCTTTCATATTATCAGCATTAGCATACATTGAACCGACGCAGACCTCATTCTCCCTATACTCCCGTTGCACCACTTCACCATCATTTACACTTAGCCTCGAAAAGTCATACCCATTCCAGTTCTGCGGGACACAATAATCATCTTCATCATCTGAAGATGAATCATCCACTGCATGCTCTTCACCCTCCCTCTGAAACTCATTGACTATGCAGGGATTGTGCTCCCCCTCATCAACCTCGCCAGTTGCTTGACGAGGTTCCTGTGAGCCATCTCCATCTTCAGCTGGTTCATGCATCGTATCCGGATCTTCATCAGGTTGTCCATGCATCGTCTCCGAATCTTCTAATACTGCATCCCCCTGGCCTCCATCTTTGCCAACTGCTTCAGTACTAATTGTAGCCTTTTCGAACGCTTGCACAAATAATACCAGAGGTAAACCTCGACTAGTGGTTAGATTCACATAGTTCCTCCAGTTTTGGGTGCCTTGAAGTGGCAATAACTCCCAAAATACCGGTTTCCTCCGATTTACAACGGCCATGATCGAAATCTCATGTTTCTCTCGATTAAGTCCGAAAGCTTTAAATAGCCAATTGCAGATTGAAACCCAAGTCCTCTCTCTTGCTCGGGGTACTTCCTTTCTGAATGAACTAAAGTCTGACAAATCTACCCCTTCAGAACCATATCTAACATCCCCAGACCCATAGAACACTTGAAAAGGTAATCTTTCTGACATGCCTGCCAACACAATTGACACCGATTTCTCAAACTTAGATATTTAATCTGGGGCAAAAAGGTTTCCATTCAAATAAATTTAGTCCACCTACTCAAATATTTTCTAAAGAATTCTAATATAACTACACAAACTAAACAAATATTTCTGTTCATAAAATTCATCGAATAATATTTATACGTAGATATTCCTAATTTAAACTACTATGTTTCTAATTTTTACTGACTACTATTTCTATTCAAATAATTTTTCCTATTAAAATATTTAAGTGCAAAATATTTCTAATTTTATTGACTACTATTTCTATCAAACTATTTTTTCTATCTATCTAAACTATTTTTTTATTCTCACAAATTAATCCAAACTATTTTTTGAATCTCACAAATTAAACAAGGCAATATGCCTAAATTATTTATTCACTACAATTTCTATCTAAGCTTCCATTTCTATATAAAACATTTTACTTCCAAATATTTCTAAACAACCTTTTCGATCTATCTAAACTAGGCTAAAATTTTGATTTGTATTGGACTAGTCTATCTATCTAAACTATTTTTTCTATGTATCTAAAATATTTCTATGCAAATAACTAGCTAATATTTTTATCTGGAGAGACATATACATTACAATCTATAGAGATATAGAGACTAAAAAAAATACCTAAACCAGAAGACAGATCTAGCAGAGCAGCACCCACCCTTCCTCTCCCCTCCCCTCCCCTCTCCTCTCCTCTCCTCTCCTCTTTTTCTTCCTCCTCTCTTCTTCTCTTCCTCTCCTCTGGTCACCAGCGCGGCAGCGCTCCGCGCTCTTCTCTTCTCTCCTTCTGGCTGCGCCGGGCTGGGAGAGGGCGCGGCACGGCATTTATAGCGGCGCCTTCCGCCGGATGAAACGGCGGTAGGTTAGCCTACCGCCATTTCAAATGGCGATAAGAAGTGGGGCCCAGGCGCCACCAACCTACCGCCGGTTCATCCGGCGGCATTTAATCAGGCCCCGCGGCTCGTCTGCCTACCGCCGGATGAAACGGCGATAAGTAGCTGGCCCATCGAGGCCCACCAACTATCGCCGTTTCATACGGCGGTAAGCTGTGCCGTCAGCCCACATGGCGATTTCTATGGCTATCGCCATTCCATTTGGCGATAGGAACCTAACGCCGGACCAAACGGTGGTAGGCTGACAAACTTGCAAAAAAGTTTATCAGTAATATATTTTTGAAATAACGTAAAATAAAAATTATAAAAATAAAAAAACCTCCAGGATCGCACCTAGAACCAAAATTGGATTAAAAAGATGAGGGGAAGAGGAGTCGAACCCGTGATCCCTCGACTGGGATGAGGTGCAATTACCACTGCACTACTACTTGCTGGTTGAATGTTGTACAAACATTATTCACTTATACAAAATTAGGCGTATTATTATCTAACCTTCCCATTTTGTGTCGCATCGCATCTTCCCAACGGACCCTTCCCAACTCCCCGAGCGCCGCCACCCTAGAGCGTCGCCACCCCCCGCCGGTGCCCCAGAGCCGCCGCCACCCCCGTCAACGCTTGTCCTCGTCTCCCCGTTCTCGACCACGAGATGCAGTGGAGCTGGGAAGAAGAACGTCGGCGACCTGGTCCGTCCTGACTCACCACACGGCTGGTCCGCCCGAGAAGACCAACGCAATGGGCTCCTCCGCGTTGGTGAGATGAATCCACACACTATCTCTCTCATATTTTTCCTCCCCCACGCAGCAACAAGAGCAGCCACAGCCACCTCTGTCTCTCTCTCCTCCCTGTTCTTTCTCCTATCCCTGTTATTTTTGTTAAACCTGAAGAACTGATTTAGATACTACTTTTATTCATTCTGAATAATTGATTCAGGTTCAATTTTGGGATTTTGACTTGGGATTGGAATGATAAATCAAAATGTTGCATAATTCTCCTATACCTTAGTTGAAACATAAACTGGAATAGAGCTTTTGTTTTTACAAAATTCTAAATTTTATACTTAGTTGAAACATAAACGCATTGATCTGAAGCTCTGAATCCTTTTCGTTTTGATTACGAGTTATATTGAAGCATGTAGTGCACGGTTGCATGTTCTCATTCTCTAACTTTTTTTCCTTTTATTCTGTCAAAGGTGCATCGCATACAAGTCCTTTTGGCTGCAAGAGTAACAATCTGAACTTGAACAGAACTTACTTGCAAAGGTGCCCAATTTTGTTATTTGTATTTTAAGCTGAAATTATCTCAATTGAATAAAACTGAGACTACATTTGGCTAGCAGATTGAACAATGCCAAGGGGGATACATTTTTGTTTTTAGTTACGATGTTTGTATGCCAAAAGTTAGATTTAATCCAAATGGTTGATAGTAGATGGATGAACTGATTTTGGGCCACTTTAATGATTTTTCTTATTTCAATGTTGTGCAGATGGACCGAGGTTGGATTAATAGTAGGCTATTTAGCAAGGCACATCAGGATGGAGTTAGCAAGTTCATGAGGTTTGTTTCGGAGAGATTTGGTGATGATGAAGAGATATTTTGTCCATGTCGTCAATGTTTGAACCATGTTTATGGGCATAGAGGGCTTGTGCAAAACCACTTATATATGCATGGGATGTGTAGCACATATGATAAGTGCATACATCATGGGGAGCAATTGGATGCCGGAACAAATGACAATGCTGGAAATCTGGATGAACCTATTGGTTTGAATGAGGATGTTTGCATGAATGTGGAGGAAGGTCCCGACGATGATGATGATGATCGGATCCGGGATATGGTAAAGGAGTTGTATACAGCTGAACAACAAGATGGAGGTGATGGCAGGGAATCCATGTTTGCAAAGATTTTAGAAGAGACAAAGAATCAACTTTACCCTGGGACAGCTTATTCAAGATTTTCATTTCTGGTGAAGTTACTCCATGTCAGGTCATTTTATAGAATAAGCAATGTTGGATTCACTGCTTTACTAAAGTTGTTATCATCAGCATTTTCAAAATGCTCCCTTCCAGCCTCATATAACAAAGCAAAGAACGTTGTTCGTGCAATGGGTCACGGCTATGTTTCAATCCATGTGTGCCCAAACAACTGTGTTTTGTTTCGGAAAGATCATGCCAATAAAGATGAATGCCCGATATGTAGTGAATCAAGATGGAAAGACAAAGATGGGAAAAAGAAGATTCCTTAGAAGGTAATGCGGCATTTTCCATTGATTCCAAGGCTCAAAAGGATGTTTGCTTCGAAAAAGATAGCTGATGAGGTAAAGTGGCACAAGCAGAAGAGGAAACCGGTGGAGAATGAGCTTAGCCATCCAGCTGATGGTGAGGCGTGGCAAGATTTTGACAAAAAACATGTGTGGTTTGCAGAAGATGCTAGGAACATCAGACTTGGCCTTGCTACAGATGGTTTTAATCCATTTGGGAAAATGAACACCGCCTACAGCATGTGGCCATCACCACCTTTGATCAAGTTTGAGTCACTTCCTGCTGGCCAGATCTTGCATGATGAAGTCTCTTGAGATGGAGAACTCCTAGCCTAGGCAATGAGGCACTGACTCTTGAGGTTGAAGGAAAGAATTTCATAGACAAGCATGGTAGCTTCACCCTTGATTTGTTATCAATACTATGCTCGTCTAACTCCCTTTGAGAGCCAGCCACACTTTTGCACCACAAACACTTTAATTAAACATAACCACCTCTTCTTCTTGTTTGCAAACCATTCAGGAGACGGTTGAAATCCATCATTGCAAATTTTATGGATGCATTGTGGCAATACCCTTGCAGCAAAAAATCTAATAATACACATGGTGATGATTGGGGGAACATCACCATCACTTATAGTTGATACAGGAATTTTCCTCAAGGTCAAGCATACTACCACAATCAAAGCACCGCTAGGGAGATAGCCTACCTTATCCTTTTTCCTTACTTTTTTAAATAAAATATAGAACATGTTTTTAGGATAATATATGCACCTTTGGGTATTTTTGTTCGCTAACCCTTATAGGTTGAGAATGAAAAGAATGAGTGTCATGTGATGGCTGAGAAAATGGAGCTGCTCCAGATTCACTCTTGGCACCCTTGATGATGGAACACTCTAAAAGAGACACCGATATCACACACTTGACTCTCATGTGTTCACGCGCACAAAAGCCTAAGTGTGGGGGAAATCAACATCCATCTAGATGAAAGTTTGAAGGAGTATCCTGGTTTGAAGTTGTGTAAGTTTTACCTTGCAAATACAGTCAAACACATGAAGGCCCATAAAAAAGAGTTAGACACATGAAGGTCCATGAAAAAAAGAAAAAAAAGAGTGAGACACGTGAAGGTTCATAGCTTGTTCCAATAGTGTCCACACACTCTCGACCCCTGCTACATCTCTCCACTCGGCACCAGCTCATATACATGAGAAGAGACACACAATGTGTCTCCAATTTCAAAGAATTGTGCCAAGGGATCGTGCTCACAATACGGGAGACACAAGAGCCACCCACCTAGGTTGGCATAATCAAGATGGCCTCCTCCCCTATAGCCTACACGTCGGAATGGATGAATAATCAAAGACTATTTCTGACCATGCCTCTGCTGCAACCAATCCAAGCGTCCATCATATTAGCTGATAAGTTCACTCTGGTACAAGGCCAAATGGGGGAAGATCTCTCAAGCTCACTATGTGCAACCTTAGGCGAGATCCCCCATGTTGCACAACAACAGATGGTTCAACACACTGAAGGATAGGATGGATGGGCTCCTGAGAGGAATGGCTGAACCTCTGGTTCAGCCAAACCACCTCTGATTCCCCTCAGCCTCTACTTCTTACTCTTCAGCGATGGTATGTGCAACACACCCGTCCAAATTTCTGTATGGATAGCACCCCAAACCAACATAAGGAGTATCCTAGGCACCACCTCAAGGAAGATCGGCCCATTTGGGCTCAACTGCAGTCCGGTTGAACACCCAGTCCATCCAGACCCTTTCTGGGCCTAGCTTTGGCCGGTACATAGCTTGCGGGATTCTTATGTTGGTTCTGCATTTGACGGGCCAAGTTGTGTCGGTTTTCTTCTAAATTGTAGGCCAAAGGCTACCATCAGCTTTTGTCTGAATTGCTGGATGAAGTGATAAGAACATCACCATGATAGATACATATGGTTCGGTTTCACCACCAGGCTACAAGTCATCTCCAACTTGGACAGTGAGCCTGGTTCGTATTCAGCCGACAGCCTTGTACCGAAGCAGCGATATCTTCCTCACGTTTGGTGTCCAGGAGGTGTTCGTTGATGTGTTGGAAACTAGACAATGAGGAGCTTTTTTTGGCTCTGGTTCTAGCTCCAGAATGTTGGAAACTAGACAATGGGGAGCTTCTTTTGGCTCTGGTCCTAGCTCCAGAAGGTTCGTGGATCATGTTGTGTGACCGTGACAAGTTTTTGCATCATCTTTTTAGTCTATCTCGGGCCTTTATCCACTGTCTACTTTTCCTTGAATTCCCGGATGGGTATTTCTTAAGCTCTTGAGTATGTTTTTCCCTTGACTGTAGGTGGGCTCTCCTGAAATCAAGACAACACCTAAACTGGTGGAGATAGTTCATGTTTCCAGCAGGGGTTGGCGGTTTAATTAATTTGGTCTTAAGGACTGCCAATAGGGAGCCCCTCACCTCCCTCCGTGGCACGGTCGCTGGCTGGGCTTGTCCAACAGTTCTGATTTTTTTTTATCTTTTTTACTCGATTAACCAAGGAAGGCATAAAACCGCCTCAGTAAATCACCATTTAGCATGACCATCATTAGAGGTTGTTATAATCACTGTCTTAGTAAATAAATTTTGCCTACCTCAGTTAATCATTTTTGTTGTATTGTATAGTTTCATCAATGACACATTTGACCATACATCATATGATATTTAAACTATGCACTGAGGTGGCTTTTATCCCCACGGGATGATTTAGGATAGGATGTTAGTGGCACTTCCAAGCTATGGCAATCGACAAGACAGGGAACCTTGCGCCAGTCATAGAGGTTTGAATTTTCCATGGCTATGCATCTCACTAAGGGGATTCGAACCCCTCACTGTAGATCTTACCCATGTAAAAAGTTGATGACTATCACTAACGCATGTTATCCCATTCAGAAAACAACTGTTATTGCTACATAACGTTCACACACCACTTTAAGCTATTGATTCATGTACAATTTGCCAAGAGAACTGACAGGAAATGCCTAAAATCATGGATTTATCGACTTTTTAGGATATCAACTGCCTGCTCTCGGACAAATGGATTTTGACTATGGTTAAACCGCATGAAGAGGGTACGTGGCAGCCTTGGTAACAGTGTGATGAAAGTGTGCATCGAGATTGGCCTAATGCCATGACTTGACACATATGGCATGTGGGGGTTCGTTTGAGTCCAGATTTGATTTGGGGAATCGAGGTAGCCATGCCAAGGTAAAGCTGGCCTGGGGCCCTAAGAGCAGGGCTTATGTGTCGCCCGCTGCCAGCAAAATGGTGTCCAGCTTGGACTGCATTTAATGCTCTCTGCACAGAGGGATGTGTCGGTGTTTTAGACCGGCTATCCTACTAGGGGGTAGCCCAAGTAGTGTAGATCTAATTGAGAGTAGAGAAGTCGCCTAGGCTCAAGAACAGGATGGCTACAGAACGCATGATGTAGACAGGTTCGGGTCTCAAGGTGAGTAAAACCCTACGTCCTCTATGAGGTTTTTGTGTATTATGTGGAGATATGAGATGAGATGGAGAGGGTCCCTACCGCCCTTTATATACACCGAAGGGTTAGGGTTACACACCGAGGGAAGGAAAGATAAGGATTGCTTTACAAGTAAAATCCTAACTCTCCTAGATCTTCGGGATACTGTTGATCTTATCGCCTGATCTGGTGGATCTTTATATTGGGCGCTAAGTCATCGCACCGACCAAGAGGATAACCTAGTGGGTGTTCTTCTGGGGCCCCAACCAGGTAGGCCTTCTTGGGGTAGGCCTACCTGCCCAGGAATACCGGACGGGGTACTTATATCTGTCAGGTAGTACGCCCAACAAGCCCCCGAGCATGTCATCGCCTGCAGCATGGCCGACTCTTGATAAGAGAAACCCTTCTTAGCCTTTGCTTCTTGTTAGCCTCAACAGTCTTTGGTAAAACCCTGTTGGAGTACTTCTCTAGTCAAGACTTGGTTATGCAAAGGCTTTGATGTGCTCAAGTTGAACACTGGAACGTCTAATTGGAGTACACCGAGCAGGTGTACCCAATTGGGTAGCCCCCGAGCCTCGTTTTGCTTTTGACAAAAGGAACCTGAGTTTCGTAAAAGGAGATCAACATAGAGCTTTAATTTCAAACAAATCGAAGTTCTTTCAAAACTCATGTCTTGCTCAATTTTAAATTCGCACAAATAGGAGTTCTTTTCAAACTGTCAATCCATGCTTTTGTGAAATTCATTTTGATGATTAATTAAGATCCAAAATTTTCATAAAATAATTGTGTTACTATTCGCAGCCCTTGAGCCTTTGTTGGAATTTAGATCGAAAAAGGGCAAGAAAGGGTCTGAAAAAGGTAACCGGCCGAGGAAATTTCAGCCCGAAGAGCGGGAACACTCCCATCCAGTACGGAAACCGCATTGTATTCGCAGAACTGCCACTGCCAAGGCGTAGTTACGAGGCCCATATATTGCGGTGACTCATCTTCCCAACAACTGTTCACTTCGAGGCAGTTGTGAAATTTCAGCCCCCGAGTCACGAAAAGAGCCCCGTGAGCGCCCTTGCCCACCCAAATCCCCTTGAGCCAAACGAGAATCCGCCATCAAAGGACATGGCCGTAGGGAACCGTGCACCCCGAGGGACCAGCCGGAAGGAGAAATCGACCACCGCTGCACTCACTAAGAAGGAGGAACCCGCCGCCGCCGTCACTCAAGGCAAAAAAGAGGCGCCAGCCAATGAAGTGTCCTAGCACCCGTCGACCATGGAAACCGGGCACATCCAAGAGTTGATGCGTCTAGGATTCCTGCCCGACGAAGACATTAGCAGGTGGAGGATCCCGGAAGAGGATTCGGCGTTTCCGTTCGAAGACACCGGCGAGGTAACTGTCTTCCACCGTTACTTCAAAGTCAGATTTGGTTTGCCCAACCATGAATTCTTACGGGGAGTGTTGTGCTATTACGGGATTCAAGCCGCACATCTAAGCTTAAGTTCCTATCTGCATTTGTCCATTTTCATTCACCTATGTGGGGCTTTCCTGGGGATTGATCCCCACTTCGAGCTGTTTCTCAACCTGTTCCACCTGAAGAGCGTGCCCAAGGATGAGGATCCCAAGTACATTAGTGGTGCCGCACTGCAGTTCAAGCAGGGGATGCAAGAGAAATACATCCCCAACAAGACCAAGGACACCCACCACAACTGGGAGAAGGAGTAGTTTTATGTGTCCAACCATGCCCCGTCCCTTCCTGACCGGATACCAGATATGTCGTGGAAGCAGATTGAGGTCTTGTTGGAGAAAATTGGCAAGTTGAGGGAGGCTAGTGTGACTGGGGCCGGAGTATACATGAGTTTCCTACAGCGGTGTATTCAGCCTTTGAAGATAAGGCAGAATACCGGATACCAGTATTTGGGCAAAAGGGACCCCAACCGGAGCCAACCAGACCTCCTCAGCAATGACGAAGCCATGGTGTTTATGATGGGCGAAGTACTAGCTAGCTTTGCAATGTCGGACTAGTTGTTCCGTATCTGCTAGGGCTGTTGGCCAATAGAAACCAGACCGGAATGCTTTGCCAACGAGCATTCGCAAAGCCGCGTGGTTCTCGCATTCACCAAAGTGGATTTCTTCGAGGATGCCCACGCCTTCAGCCCATGAGACACACTTCATTAAGATGCCCGAGTGAGTGCTTCACTTTTAGAGGGTGGAGCCAACAATTGTGTAGAGTTTGCTATGGTGAACAATCCGCTTAGCTTCGACCTTGTCTAATGGTAGGATTTCGTCCTTGATGTAGTTAATCAGTGGATGGGTCCAGTCAGCTTCAATGACCATGACCTCGGGGGTAGAGGATGAATCGTCGACCGACTCTTTGATGGATTTTTTAGAGAGCTCGTTAACGAAAACACCGCACGGTACTTCTGCTCTGGATGACCCAAGCTTGGAGAGGACATCAGCCCCGACGTTGTAGTCGCGTTCCACGTGATGGAACTCTAGGCCAAAAAAGTGCTTTTTGAGCTTCCGTACTTCCATGCAGTAGGCGTCCATGTTCTCCTTGCTCCTGTTCCATTCTTTGTTGACCTGTTGTATGACCAACATGGAGTCGCCGTACACCATGAGTCGTTTGATGTTGAGGGAGATGGCGAGGCGTAGGCAGTGCAGGAGCGCTTCATATTCGGCTTTGTTGTTGGAGACGGGGAATCTGATCTAGAGTACTTACTTGAGTTGTTCTCCTGTTGGCGAAATCAGGAGGACCCCTGCACCTCCACCCTCAAGTTTGAGGGAGCCATCAAAATACATGTTCCAATGTTTGGGCTTGGCGGAGGTGTGCGGGAGGAGTAGTTCTTACCATTCAGCCATGAAGTCCGTCATGGCCTGGGACTTGATGGCCAGGCGTGGTCTGTACTCGATAGTGAAAGAACCGAGTTCTACAGGCCACTTAGCTATGCGTCCCGTCGCGTCACGGTTCTACATGACGTTCGCCAGGGGGTACCCCGTGACTACAACCATGGTGAAGTTTTGGAATTAGTGGTAGAGCTTCCTTGACGTGATGAGGACGGCATAGAGTGGTTACTGTACTTGCGGGTACCGAGTTTTTGACTCTGAGAGTACCTCGCTTATGTAGTACATAGGGCGCTACACCCTTTGGAGATGTCCCTCTTCCTTCCGCTCTACCACGATGGCCGTGCTAACGACGTTGGTGGTTGCCGAGATATAGAGTAGGAGTTCTTCGCCTGGGAGAGGCGCAGTGAGGACTGGTGGTGTAGTGAGGATCTTTTTGAGATCTTCGAATGCGACTTGTGCATCCTCTGTCCAGATGAACTTGTCATGTTTCTTTAGAAGCTTAAAGAACTCTTTGCCTCGTTCACCCAACTTGGAGATGAATCTGTTGAGTGCCGCCATGTGGCCAGTTAGTTTTTGTACATCCTTCGTAGATGTTGGTGTAGTCATGTCTAAGACGGCCTAGATCTTGATGGGATTGGCTTCGATGCCTCTTTTGCTGACGATGAATCCCAGAAGCTTGCCGGATGGAATTCCAAACACACTTCATAGGGTTGAGCTTCCATCCCCACTTGTTGAGGTTGTCAAACGTCTCCTGGAGGTCGGCGACCAGGTCGTCGGGATCCTTCGTCTTGACCACCATATCATCAATGTAGGCCTCGACATTTCGGTGTAGCTGAGGGGCGAGGCAATTTTGGATTGCCCGCTGGTACATGGCTCCGGCATTTCTAAGTCCGAACGACATCGTTTTGTAACAATATGCGATGTACGGTGTTATGAATGAATTTTTTTCTTGATACTCCTCCTATAGGGAGATCTGGTGGTACCCAGAATAGCAATCAAGGAAGCAAAGGAGAAAACAGCCGACAATACTATCAACGACTTCGT
The DNA here is from genome assembly GCA_015342445.1 of Digitaria exilis. Classification (NCBI taxonomy): domain Eukaryota; kingdom Viridiplantae; phylum Streptophyta; class Magnoliopsida; order Poales; family Poaceae; genus Digitaria; species Digitaria exilis. The sequence goes on from JACEFO010001611.1 coordinate 18,528, forward strand.
CGATACAGGAGAGACCGTAAGGGTCAGGATAGCAATGCCTGTTGAGATCGGTGTAGTCAACACACATCCTCCATTCTTTATTAGGTTTGGGTACAAGGACTAGATTTGCCAGCCAATCGGGGTAGTACACTTCCCTAATAAATCCTGCGGCTAGGAGCCTTTTGAGCTCTTTCTTTATTGCTTCCTTCCTATCCTAGGCGAACCAACGTAGGCGTTGGCGGCACGGCTTGGCATTCCTGTTGGCGTTCAAGGCGTGCTTGATCAACTCCTTGGGGACACCTAGCATGTTAGAGGGCTTCCATGCGAAGATGTGCCAGTTGGCCCGTAGGAAGTTGACGAGCGTGTTCCTATTTGGGGTCGAGGTTGGCCCGGATGGTGGCGGTCTTGGACGGATCGCCGGTGTGAAGGTCGATCTCCTTGGTGGCCACTTCATCTGTTAGGGTGACCCGCTTGCCGGTCTTCTCCGTCGCCAGATTCTCTTCAGGTCCTGCTTTAGCGGGAGAGGCGTGGAGCAGGAGGACTTCCTTCTGTGCGGCGGCGGCAGCAGCCTTCATGGCGAGGTCGACAACCTCGTTGTCGCACTCGTAGGACTTCTTGAGGTCACCTCGGACAGATATGGCCCCATTGGGACCTAGCATTTTGAGCAGCAGGTACACATGATGAGGAATTGCCATGAATTTGGCAAGTCTTGGACGCCCGATGATGGCGTTGTAGCTGGTGGAGAAGTCCGCCACTTCGAATGTGATGAATTCGGTGCGGTAATTGTCCTTTGTCCCGAATGTGGTGGTGAATGTGATTTGTCCCAAGGGAACTGTGGTGTTTCCCGGGAAGATGCCGTAGAAGGCCGAATCGCCGGGCTTGAGATCTATCTCGATGTCGAAACCCATCATCTTGAGAGTCTTGGCGAAGATAACGTTGAGGCCACTTCCCCCATCGATGAGCGTTCTTGCAACACGGGAGCCGCTCATGATGGGATCTAACACCAATGGGTAGCGTCCAATCTTGGGAAAAGAACGCCACTGGTCGGCCTTGGTGAATGTGATCGGGAGGTCCAACCACTTGATTGGAATATGGAATGCTGGCTCTATGGCCAGGATCTCGCACTCGATCTTCTTCCGAGGTCGTCTAGAGTCTCTGCCGTAGTTGCCACCGAGGATGACGTTGACTTGATTGTTGACTCGGAGGAAACCTTCATCGGTCTTGTCTTCTTTGTCATCCTCATCTCTGTTGTCACCTTTCTTCTTCTTCTCCAGGGGAGGAGCCCCCAGCCCTGATCGGAGCCAATAGCACTCATATATGGTGTGCTTGCCTTCAGGGTGGAGGGGACAACGCTTGTGGAGGAGCTTCTCGAACTCTTCCTTTCATTTGCGATGTGGCCTTCTTCGATGCCTTCTGGAGTGTGGCCACCGTTTCTCCCGTTTGTCACTTTCGAGAGTTGCCCTTGTTGTGGCTATAGGAGTCTTGGTGTTGCTTGCCATCTTGAGGGTTGCGGTCGGCGTTGTTGACGCCACCGCGGTTGCGCTTTCCAAAGCGCTCCTGTTCTTCATCTTCCACGTCGGCTCATGTGTCGATGAGATATCGGAGTTCCTCCAGCGTCTTGGGCTTATTCCTACAGAACTGGCGGAACTCGTAGCGATCATGGATGCCTTGCTGAAACGCGGTGATTATTTCTTCATCATTGAGTTGGACGCACTTGGACTTCTTTGCTAGAAACGGCGATTGTAGTCGCGTAGGTTTTCATCAGGCTTCTGCTTGCATGTGGCGAGGTCATACTTTGTCCCAAGGTGATCTGTGGAGCCTTGGAAGTTGTTGACAAACTCCTTCTTGAGGGCATGCCAGCTTTCGATGGAACGTTCCGAGAGAGCTTCCAACCAGGTGAGGGGGGAGGCCTCCATGGCGACGGCAAAGTAGAGAAGTTTGGCCATGTCGTCCCCTCCCGAAGCTTCGATTGTTGCGAAGTATCGATGCAACCAAAGGTTGGGATCTGAGTTGCCGTCGTACTTGTTGACATCGGATGCTTTAAATCCGGCCGGGTACTTGTAGGCCTGGATGTCGTTGGAGAAGGCGCGAATGCCATCATACTTGGCATCACGCTCCCTGCGCATCTCGTCGAGGCGGTTTCTTGCATCTTTCCGTTTGATCTTGCCACGAAGGTCGTAGGGAGGCACGTTGTGGCTCCCGCTACTGACTTTGTGGTCTTCATGTTGAGTACGCCTTTGACTGGAGCTGCTAAAGTGACTTCTGTCATGACCGGAGTGACGGCTGCGGCTTCCTCCTGCTGTGTGAGATATCGACTGCAGGGGATCAAGCTTGTCGATCTGGATCGCCGCAACTTCCAGGAGATCTTTGGCTGGTGTGATCACAGGGTGAACGACCACCCTGTCAAGGGTATCAGAGATGACCAGATCTCCTAGCATCCTCCGGGGGGTTGCCCATTTCATGCATGGTCCACCCTTTCTCAGCGCAGCATGAGCTGTTTTTGACAACTCACGTTGATAGATCTACCCGACATTCTTCAAACCGAAGGGAAATCAAGGCAGATCGGATCTACTCCGAGAAGATGTCGGCGCTGTTGGAGGTGATCTTGCAGCGCCGTGGTGATGCTTTTTCTCGGGGGAACTTGGACGTGCGTAATGAGGAGCACGTGGTTGTTGGCGTTTGATCTGCTGAGGCGCGGTAGATCGGTTACCCCGTTGTGAGGTGGTAACAGATCTATTCGTGACGCCGTCCTGGATCGTCCCCGTGATGCGGAGTCCGGATGGTAACCGGGTTCCAGGGTAGGAGGGCCTCGGTGACCGGCCAGCCCTCCCTATCCCGGTCCGCACTTGGCCTGCGGACCGAGAAGCCAGATATTGCAATGAAACAAACCTGGAAACTCGGGTATGCGCCGGAGATCATGTCGGAGTCGCGCCTGGAACTTTCCTCACAAGGCATGGCACGTAGAACGGCGCCAAGCTCTGGCCAGGCTATTTCATCCAACGTCCAATGAAGGACGTCGTCCCAGTCGGCGACGCCGACCCACGAACCAAAGGAGAAGATGCCCCCCTCCTCAAACTTGATCATGACGGAAGGGCAGAGGGTCACCATCTTGTTCAACGAAGGAGGTTTTGGCGATAGCCCCACGGTGGGTGCCAAATGTTGGTGTTTTAGACCGGCGATCCTACTAGGGGTAGCCCAAGTAGTGTATATCTAATTGAGAGTAGGGAAGTCGCCTAGGCTCAAGAATAGGATGGCTACAGGACACATGATGTAGACAAGTTCGGGTCTCAAGGTGAGTAAAACCCTACGTCTTGTATGAGGTTTTTGTGTATTATGTAGAGATATGTGATGAGATGGAGGGGTCCCTACCGCCCCTTATATACACCAAGGGGGTAGGGTTACACACCGAGGAAAGAAAAGATAAGGATTACTTTACAAGTAAAATCCTAACTCTCCTAAATCTTCGGGATACTGATGATCTTATCGTCTGATCTGGTGGATCTTTATTCTTTATCTTGGGTGCTAAGTCATCGCACCGACCAGGAGGATAACCTAGTCGGTGTTCTTCTGGCGGCCCCCAACAAGGTAGGCCTTCTTGCCCGGGAATACCAGACGGAGTACTTATACCTGTCATGTAGTACACCCAACTGGCTACAGTGCTGCATGCAGCCAATAAAATCGCTAGGCACTTCCACAGAGTGGTCATCACTTGCTTTCTCGTTCCCCTCTCTCTTTTGTTTTCTCTCTCCTCCACATGAGATCTTGCGAGCTGAGGGGTCATAATCCTTGTTCTAATGCGATGGGTCTATTCTGTAACTTTCTAAGAGGACCTAATCGGCAAGTATTTATGAAATTTAAGGTTCCTATTAACATAAAAAAATTTTGCGTAGCTGGTTTGGATCGGCATGCACCTAATAACATAACAAATTGGCACTGCTGGTACGAATATGACCATGAATAACATAACATTAATGTTGATGCCACATGGACTCTAATTCATGGAGAGTGTGCATTGACCTCGATGTGCGCTCCACGTTGTCATCTAAGAGCAGTTGACTTCTCTTTCTTAATATGTACTTCTTGTCCCACACGCATGTGATCAGGAATACGCTAAAGCAACGCTATAGAGATGTAATTGATTTGTGGTGCCATAGGATAGAAAGCTAACAAATCATCAACGGGATATTCTTAAACTAGGTCGTGAGGAGAAACTATCAACCTGAAAATGAGGCACCATAAAAAAAAGTTAATTCCAATGGATCGATTCAATAGTTGTTTCAAACTAACTTTTAGGTTTGCTATTATCAAATGCAGCACAAATTAACTATGATTCATGTCATGAACCTTGCGGTAACCAGGTTTATGATGCCGTTCCAAATAGTGAAAACGATAGGATATAGCTCTGCCTTATTACCAAGTGTAGAAGCTGCAGATCTCCTGCGGAGTACCAAATAATCTCGGGAGTACAAAAAAGATAGGATACTTGGCATCTTAAATTTAACTATGTACTTTAGTAGTAGCTAACATAATTGCATCTCTAGTTTTTTTGCGAAACCTAGCACCTCTATATAAGGGGGTGCTTGGATCGACCCCCAATCGAAATTAGAAGCCCTGTGTATATAGCAAGAGGACGACCTCTCTCGATCCACTAGAGGTCCCATCGGTCACCCACGCGAAGGTTTGCTATGGCGGAGCTAGTGAAGATATTCTGCAAGGCGGATGAAAAGTTGAATGTGACCATGCGTGACGGCAAGGTCATTCTCGCCCGTGAAAACGATGTCACCCGCGACGAATCGCAGGTAAAAGCTAACCGACAATGCATCTGATATTAGTGGCTAATGAACACATAGGTTCATATGGTGAGGTTCTTACTTGCCTTGCTATTTTGTGCTCGTACATCTTTTCCTACAACACGCATCACTTGCAGCAATGGTACAAGTACTACTGCAGCACTGCAAATTTGAGCGATGACAATGACCAAAAGCTATTCGTGCTTGTGAACGTGGCATCGCAACAAGCCATGGTGAACAAAGGATCGGATCCTTATACGAAAGTAAGATAAGCTAATATCACCTCCCCTAATGTCATCGTCATTTTTCCATTGCTGATACTCCTTGTGTCCCATAATATAGCTACGTTTACGTTTTTCAGAAGACAAATATTCTACACTTTCATCAAAGTATATTATAGAAATATGATTTATTTTAAGTAAAAAATACATGGTCTAGTAGTTGGTTTGATGATGAATCTATTTACATAATTATTATATTGCTTATCTTCTATTTTTATTGCTATTCATGGCCAAAGTTTAGAGCGATTAACTTTAAAAAACCTATATCTGGAATGGATACTCGCTTGAAGCGGTTTGGCTCTAAGAATTCATGGAGATGTAGTTCAATAGATAGCATGTTGAGAACTAATGTTAGGTGTAGTAGTGTTAGTTATTTTAGACTAAAATAGGACATTTAAAATAATACAAGCTGCAGATCTGATGCGGAGTTGAGAGTTGTTGGTCTAAACAAATGCAAGCAGGTTGGCTGTACCAGGCTGATAGCTATGCTCTGTTTTCTATCTCCATTCACAACCAGAATTTGAAACTTCTTCTAGTGTTTTAGCATTCCATGTTTCGTATAAACTTCCCCAACTCAATTCTTCCTAGTGAGGATTCCATGTGCTATCATTGGTAATTTTTTTATTACTACTTAAAAACACTGAGAATTCTATCATTTGGGTAGTGATTAATACTCACGCTGCTGTTTATGTTATCAACCAGATTGGATTGGCTCCCTACCGCGGTCCTGAACATGTGAGTTCCTGGATGCTCTGGATGGAGGGCAAGCATTGTGGTGGCGGCTTTTGCACACTAATTCCATTCAGGGATTTCTCTAGGGGCCTTGACGCGTTGAGGATCAATGCTGAACCTATGAGGGAAGGCATGGAGGTTGGGTTGTTTGCTTTACACGAATATGATAACCAGCTATGGAGGATGGTACCCATCATTTCAAGTGAGTGACGATTGACTTCTTACGCACTACCATTGTTCCAAATTATAAGTGGTTTTAGCTTTGGGTTAGTCCAACGTCTCTAGATTAAAGCAAGCTCATAGAACTTATGCTACGCTTCACATGGAAATTGGTAATCTCATCGCTTCTTACATGCGCAAATAGATTGTAAAACGTGAGAAACACATCATATGCATTGTAACCTTAAGTTGTCATGTTCTATGTTAAAAATCGTAAAATGACAGAAATTAGTGAACTATACTTACGTGCTTTGTGATACTTTTTCAATTTTTTGTAATGACATATCTAGTAGGTAATTTCTATGAGGACTTAGATCTATTTGTGGCTATTAATTATAACCGGTAGTTTAGTAAAATTGAGATTGCGTTTTGGCATAGAACATATTGTAGTTCTTTTGCTTCCGAATTTGTAGGTAATGAAATAAAAGGATAGTTAAATTTCTACATGAAACAGGTTGTAGGCAAACCGGTTGTAAAATGTAATCACACCCAATTTGTTTAACCAACCGGTTATGATGAGTACATGGGCATTATGATGCCCCGATATCTTAGCAGGCTGGTGATTGGAAAACAGGTTGTGATGCGCCATGTACGGTACAAATTTGAGTTTTTTTGCAAACGGTCTCGGATTGAGAAACAGCCAATATGAAAGTTATATATTTTGAAAAGTTATGAAACTTTGTAATTGTCAACTTTTAATTTGAGGTCATCTTGTCAACAAAAATGAAGTTTGATTTTTTATTTTAATTTGAAATTTGAATTTCGTAAACGTCATCGGATAGAGAAACAACCAATACAAAAGTTGTAGATTTTGAAGTGTTATGAAACTATGTAGCTGACAATTTTTTAATTCGACTTCGGTTAGGCTCTCAAACAAGCAATTTACACTCGAATCTTGCTGGACGCAATTTTTTGCCTGTGGTGAGAAGCACATCACAACCAGGTGTGGTTTGTGGTTGTGATGAGAAGTATCACTGCCGGTTGAGAATCGGCTGTCCCCCCCCCCCACCCCCACCTGCTGGGAAGGGGTGTTACGAACTGCAAAGAGCTTTGTGTAGTAGCCATAAATGCAGTCTAACATTATTACTGCTGTTTGTGGAGCAGGGACGCAGGGGCCACTGCACGTGGTGTTTGTGTCTGCTATTGACGTCTCCACATTGCCGGGCGAGATCAGGGTGGACCATGACATCTTCCACTTCTTGGAGGGAAGGCTCATGAAGAGATCATTGCTGAACAACCACCTTGGTTTTGTTAGGTACGATTCGGTCAAAAACTCGTACACTTATGTTATGCGAGCAGTTACAGAAACTTATAGTGACGAGTGCTATACCACGGATGTCTGCACCGAGAATATGGCTTGGGGTCTCGACAAGGCGCATCAACTCATCACTAGCAATGACGGGATGGCCAACGGCATCATCTTGCTCTTATCTGACGGGAATATTCACAAGACTGCTGACTTCTTCGGCGGAGGAGAAGACTACAAATCCACCGTGCCCGTACACACATTTGCTATTGGCCGTGGGAATGCAAATGAAGAGGTCACCAAGTCATATTCATGTCCCTCTTCGAATGATAAAAAAAAATCAAGTTCATATCCTCTGTGTAATTAATGTACTAATGATAAGTGTATGTATGTTTCTAAATCTAGGTCCTCCGTGCCATCGCGAATAATTCACCAGGCGGCAAGTTCCACCACATCCCTGCTCCGCAAAACACATTTCTTTCTGGGCCATTCAAGAATAAGCTGGATAGAATTCTTAGCGACGCCGTGACGAAGTAAATGACCCAAAATCCAGGTAAACTACGAAGAGCCGTCTTTATTACTGCTGGTCTAGCAAGGATGCAAGCAGGGCGAGTCCTGGGAACCTGAGGGCCCCAGATGAAACATTAAACATGAGCCTCTTAATAAAAATATTTATGCTCAATAAATTACATTGAGTGTGCATCACCATGTATTCTATACACGCATGCATGTCATGAAAAGTACGTTTTAGATTATTATTTTCTAGATTCCAAGTCATTTCTGATGGTTGTAGTTCTCAAAGCTTTTGGTAAATTTGTATTTGTATTAGCAAACATACCTGTGAGTTGCTATGGACCAATGTCACGCATATTTATTTAAGTGCAATATCGTTTGTAGTTGTGATCCATGATTTTGGGGCAGGCAAGAATTTTACGTCACACGTGACTTGGCCGGGCAAACTTTGAGATGCATATGTTTAGCGTGTGCTTGTGTAGGCGTAAATCTAACCCGTATCTGTACTGATCAGCTTGTGTATCGAATTTAGGGAGATTAACAGCAGCTATCTAGTTACACATGATTTATTTCGGGGACCGGATGAGATGAGATAGTCTTATAGTACATATTATTGGAAAAATTCCATATTACTCCTCTCAATCATAAACAAAGTCTACATAACCCCCTAAACTATCTTTTAGTCCATTTTACCTCCTAAACTATGTCACTTGGTCTATTCTACCCCTAATACAATTTGTCTTTTTTATTTCTCGATGCACAAATTAAATTTAATTTCAAATTTTGTACGATTGTAGTGAACATCATAATGTATATAAAATTATATTATGAATTTTTCGTTATTAGTTTTTGTATAATATTGCATCCTCAGGATTATCTAATTATTTAATATCTTACCCGATCAATATAATGACAAAAAAATATTATATATTTTTCTATCATGCATTATGATGTCTACTATCATCTCACAAAATTTAAACGTAACATGACACTTGTATGGAAAAATAAAAAAGAAAAATTGTATTATGGGGTGAAAAGGCCAAATGACAAAGTTTAGGAGGTAAAATAAACAAAAAAAATACTTTAGGGGGTTATATAGACTTTAGTTGTAGTTGAGAGGAGTAATTTAGACTTTTTCCTATTATAAAATGTGCCGTTTTGTTTAGTCAAGTGACGAGTCTAGGCAATACTAATTTTTTGTTGTTTTGTCAAGTGATGGAACGAATTTTAACATCATTAGTGCAGCCTCGTCTACTTCCATCTTATCTACTCCTCCGCTTGCGCCTTATATCTACTGTAAGTTCCATCGTTATCTTCTTTAATTCTCCAGTACCAACACAATCGCCGCCTCTTCCAACTAGCATCGTCACCCCATAGTGAGCGCGCCCGCTGGAACTCGCTTGACTGGAGGAGTTTGCCATGACAGGGACCTCGCGTGGCCAGGAGTTCCGGCGGAGCTCGAGTTCGGCCGAAGCAGTGCCTGATCCGCCTTCTCCGGCCTCCTTTGCCGATAGCGCCACCATATCCTCTTCGGCATAACCTCGTCATGCTTGCTTGATCGGCTCATGTGGCAGTTGTGCTCTACCATGTTCAAGTTCAAGTCTAATTAACAATGAACGGGTACATGCATTGGTCGATACATTGGTCGATACAGAGGCTGAAATATTGAAATATATTTCCGTTTCTAAAAAAAGTTCGAGTCTACTTGCATAAGGAAGAGCAGATGCCATTCAAGCGAAGTAGAGAAAAGGAGCCTCGGTCCCCTCGATTGTGAGAGCCAGATGTCATTCGAGCCTTGATTGGTATTTGAATTTCCTGTCTTCTCTTTGTGACACCACCCGAATTTGGAACTTTACTGTGTGCGGCACAGGACAAAAGGTCACAGTATATACGACAAAGGGTTTGTCATGCATGGCTCACGGAAAACACCTGACGGCGAAGGCGGGACACTGCGAAGACGGCTTTGTTGTGTGCTATTCGTCACGCACACCGCAAACCACTTTGATGTGTGCCCACGTCGGCACACGGCAACATAAAGGTACTAAAGCTCCCCGACGCCACCGCCACGCCACCATTAACCGCGCGGCACCCTACCGGAAAATACCTTCTGTGATGTACCATGTTTATGCCCTTTGTTTTACCTCTGGCACATAGCAAAAGGCTACGAGGAAAAGCTCACGGCAATAATTCAGGCACACGACCAATTTTGATTTTTCCGGTAGTGTCGCCTACAGAGATTAGATTTTTCTTGCTGCTGATTGATCTTATTTCCATTACTTTATTTACAAAATTGGATCAAAACGTTGTTCATTGGTTCTGCATCCTGCATTTGTGCCTTGCATATCCGTTTTTTCACGAAATCTCGGATCTGCAACAGAAACGGTCTGAGGAAAGACGCTTTTTTTTTCCAGGAGGTTCCTATGATTGACTGGTGGACCCCACGTCGGTACGATGGACAAAAAGGACAAAACATGGGCAGAAACGTTACTTGTTTATATATATATACTAGTACTATTGCTCGTGCGTTGCTACGGGCCAACATCATATGCATATATTATGAAGGGATGAATGTGGTATAGATATTTTTCGTCCGACCGACCGACCGAAGGCCCTCAAATCTTAAGTGGTACAATCCGGAACCAGAACCGAAAAATCAATATCCGTCTGTATCCGCATAACAAAAGTTGATTGACTATTGTACATATGTAATGTATATCAATATCCGATACGTATCCGACATATTTTGCACTGTCCGTATGCGAATTCGATGCGGCAAAAAATTAAATATATGTATTCGTATCCAGACATATCCATCCGTATACGATCCGTTTTCTTATACTAAATTTATTCTTTAACGAAATTTTTTAACTTCGTTCCGATCCAAACTATTGTTTGTATGATTGAACAAAATACTCGCCCTGATAGCTGGCTCATCTTTGCTCGATTTGGTTTGCTGTTTTGCATTAATAACAAGATGAGCTAGGCTTTTAGCTCATATAATTATTGAGCTGACTTAGAGTTGCTTATGAGTTAAACAAAAACAGAGAGCCCTGCAGGCCAACGGTGCTACACAAACACCCCACGAACTAATCAGCTAAACCCAACATGCAAGCCTATGTCTGTTGACCGGCTTAACGGAGAAAATGAAACATACAAAAGCAACGAACACATTGTGTCAATTTCAGCCCACCAACACAGTCCGGCGCAAGGCCCACGATCATCTATCTAACCCTAACCACCCTCCCCTCCCATTCAGCCACACATCCCCACCGAGCAAAACACACCGCCGCCACCAGAGTCGCGACTCGTGCTCGGTGTCGAGTCACCAGCCTCCTCCTACAACCTCCTGCGCGGTCTCCGACAAAGACGATGACGGGAAACTCGACACCGATGGCGGCGGCAGGCGACCGTGGCGCCCTCGAGCTCTGTCTGCAGCCCCTCAATCTCTCTGTTGGCGCAACCCCCCACCATTCTCAGATGAGATTTGTGTCTATTTGTATTGGATTATAATTCTATTTGAGCTTGATTTTGTCGATTTCCAACGAGATCTGGGCGATTTGTCTATTCCATAGCTGATTCTACGTTCCTTGTTTCACTGTGTTATATAGCATTATCTCTGTTGGTTTGGTTGTTTCCTATATGCTTTTGTATTCCAATTTGTTCCCAACTCAGATTGATGACTTTATGATTCAGAGTTGTACTATGAGAAGGATTTGGTATGCTTAGCACTCGATTTGAGTCGAATCCATGGCATGATGCGCAGGAGGCACACAAGCCAAAGTATATGCGTTTTGGTATATATATATATATATATATATATATATATATATATATATATATATATTAAAAACATTATGGTAGTGTTTGGATCCAAATGGAAAGAGCAAAACTTTTGCTAGATGGCAAATGGATGGCAAAATTTTTGCCTTTTTGGCCTGTTTGGATATAAGAGCAAATGAATGACAAAATGTGTTCAACCCCCTAATTTGCTCTCTTTTGGGCCTTTGAGGAGCAAATTTGTTTTGTTCTTTCATTTGCCATTTGCTGTTTTTTTTCCACCTTTTTAGATCCATTTGGCAAATAAAAGAGCAAATTTGTACCTATTTGTTATTTTCCCTTCGAACCAAACAAGACCTAACAGTGCTCTTATATCTGATTCTACAAACTCGTCCTCTTGTTTCTCTACTTCCTTTTTCTCACTCCCAATGCATATATACTTTTTCTGTAAATGATACATACTCATGAAAGTTTTAAAAAAAATAATTAGTATTTATTACTGCACAACCCCATTAAGTATTATACTTGCCCTACATGACCCATTAACTATAAAATTAGGCATTAAACACCCAAAACTATTTAACACCATCATAATTTTTATTTAATCTAGCATCCTTTTTGACACGATAGACTTGTTTGATCACCTTGCGTTTATTTTTCTGCATAGGTCGATCTCTTTGATGAAAATGGTCGTTGAGTATAGGTGGTAACTCAGTGTTTACCAGGTCCTCATAGGAAATATAATATGGAAAAAGTAACTCGGTGTAGACAAAATCAATGAATTAACAGACCATGGTGGACAAAAACAAGATGTGTCAAAATAAGGCCCACATGGCATATACATAGGCAATCCAAAACAAAGTCGACATTGATGTACAAAATTTGTTCCAATGTCGATCCCGATCATTGAACCACTATCTTCGACATGATTTTGCTTATTTGGAAATTTTTTGCTGATTTGCATCATTATTTTATTTTTTCATTTAACCAAAAGGTCTCCAAGAACGAGCATCGGTTTTTTTCTTTTGATGCTTGTGATGGACTCTGAATTCAACAGTTTTCCAAACACCAATGTTGGGTTTTTTAGGCTTCAACCACTTGGGTTTGAATTTGATGCATTGGCCCCCAAAAGTGTAGGACTCATAATTGTGTTTTTGTGCTTTCAAGTACATTCGGCTTGAGAAGATCGAATTTTTTGATCAATAATATATTTTTGATCATAAGTCGGCAAATCGTTGCCACGATCGGTAATAACATTAGCCATCTTATCCATAGCCGACTTTTGAATTGCATGAATCTGTTCATCCATACTTTTAGGAACGACCATTGTCAAACATTATTTCGAATGTAACTCCCAATCAGACTCATTAATTTAGTTGTCCAGATAGACCTTCAAGTGCCATCATATTGCTAGGGCTTGGTGACTCGGCGATGATGGCCAGATCTCTCATCCCCGGCGGAGTCGCCAAAATGTGATGATGCAAACTATGAGCCAGCACACAAGGTTGTGCTAGATCGCACGTATGTCATAGCAGACTCCTATGAAACCTGGAACTTCTGACTTTTGGTGACGCCGCTATGGCAGCCCGATCAAACTAGTCTCGCCACGTTCCCCGGCAAGAAACCAACCAATGAGAGCCCACCCGAGAAGGACCCGACAGGGCAAGCACACCTTTTGGGTTTCCCTAGGCTCAATAGGCCAAGTAGGGCACATCATCATGCCATTGAGATAAGATAGGTACACCACATGGGGTTTGAAAAGTAGGGTAACGAGATAAATTGTAAACGATAAAAGATAGATTGATTGGTGTCGATTGGGATATCCTCAATCTGTCGTGGCTGTTTATATTTATAATGAGGGGATGTCTGGCACCGCAAGAAAATTACTTACAAATAGAAATCTAAAAAGTTTCTAAATCTCGTCGAACTCCCCGCAAACCTAGAAATTGAGGTTTTCAAACCTAGATATCCCGACTTTTGTTTCTATACAAGCTAATTTTCAATTTTGGTTGTCAACAGGTTGCATACGATGCCATTTTGTCAAATTAAGCTTCTTAACCAAATCAGAACTCATCAGGTTTCAATGATGCTCTTCACCTTTTTTCTAAGGCCTTCAACGATGTCCTTCACTTTTTTCTGAAGGTAGATTTTTTTAGACATAGGAAGACTTCTTTTTACTGAACCATGTTCACTGCAGCATAGTACTCTTCCATATCATTTGAGATCTGCTGAAGAAATCATTATTTTACAGCCACACATATATTTTTCTGTTTGTTTTTATAAACAAATTGTTCATGTGAAGCTACCCCCTACATCTCAAAATAATTATCTTTCTCACTTTCTGAGAAAACACTTCAACCAATTATATATATATATATATTAAAAAATTATTATTTAATATAGACATCATTAGACAGATATCTAGCTTTTTATAAAAAAAAATATTTGAAGATAGGTTGCATGTATTTTCTACAAATCTAGTCAAGCTCATGGCACAGACAACCAAAACGACCATAATTTTGGGATAGAGGGTGTAGGTTTTATTGCTACTCCCCCAACCCATTTTCACCCTCTCATCCCCATGGTCCCGAATGATTTGGTTTAAAAAAAAAGTGATTTTTTTGTATTTTGCTTTTGCAGACCCATAAATCTTAAAGTTGCCCCCGTCTGCACCACACCTCCATTGGGTCATTTGCTAGTGGAAGTCATTGAGCTTTTGATCAAGGCATGATCCCGCACGTCATGGGCAAGACATGGCAGCGCTTCGTCTATATGGCATTCATGATCCATGTGCATTCGGGGTGCATGTCATCGAGAACAAGAAGCACGTTATAATTAGTACTGAACATATAATTAATATTGTTATACATTACAAAACCTAAATATATATAGGACATCAAAAGTATTACGTCCATGCTCAGGCCGAACCTATGTATATGAGGACCAGTAGTGGTCACCCTGTGACGATGAGTGATTGCTAGTGTTAGCAATGATCTTATGTTGAGAATATGTCATCCTTGTATGAGCTTTTATGATCTAGTTTGACCTTGCTTGAGTTATTCATGGTTAGTTGCTTGCTCACGTGGTATTAATCTCCTAAAACTTTCACTCCTGCTTTTGCCTTTAGTTTATATCATAATATACTCTTGTCGGCTATTTGTACTTGCTTATGACCTAGTTCTCTTTGCATTAGTTCTCTCGTAGTAAATGTTTACGGCATATCTGAGAAGCTTTATAGGTCATACGTTGTAATCATAGCATGATTTTATCCCATATCTTATACCTTGATGTTTGCATTGTCAACAAGGGGGAGATAATCTGAATTCGTACCTCATGTAAAAGGGGGGTAATTTATTCTTGTTGGTGCATCATTCAAGAGGGAGCTTTCATGGGGAGTTGCATTGCATATGAGCTTTTAGTCAGGGGGAATTTTTATGCATTTGTAGCATATTTTCAGTGGGAGTTTTTATGCATTTGTAGCATATTTTCAAGGGGAGTTTGTACACTTCAGTTTTTATTTGACTCTTTGTACTTTGCCTGCTTTTGATCTTCACATGGTGTTTCCATCGGAGCTTTAGTGGTCATATGATCAGTGTTGAGCCTTTGCGCCTCTTCTTGAGGGGATCATGTGATTTTGTCTCAGTTGTGTTGATATGTTGCCCTTGTCTTAGGGGACTGAAATTTTATCTCTTTGAGTGATCTTTGTTTGCCTTTTGACTTAGCTTTTGATCATTGGATTGAGTTTACCAGGTTCATTTTATTTTCAATTTAAATATAATGAATTCAGCGGTGTGTTGTCAATGCACTCATCAAGGGGGAGATTGAGGACTAGTGGTGGTCACCTTGAGATGATGAGTAATTGAAAACCGTCGTGTGTGA
>JACEFO010001612.1:0-20680 GCA_015342445.1 Digitaria exilis
AAACATTATTTCGAATGTAACTCCCAATCAGACTCATTATTTTAGTTGTCCAGATAGACCTTCAAGTGCCATCATATTGCTAGGGCTTGGTGACTGGCGATGATGGCCAGATCTCTCATCCCCGGGCGGAGTTGCCAAAATGTGTTGATGCAAAACTATGAGCCAGCACACAAGGTTGTGCTAGATCGCACGTATGTCTAGCAAACTCCTATGAAACCTGGAACTTCTGACTTTTGGTCAACCACGCCGCTATGGCAGCCCGATCATCCAAACCAGTCTCGCCACGTTTCCCGGCAAGAAACCAACCAATGAGAGCCCACCCGGGAAGGACCCCGACAGGGCAAGCACACCTTTTGGGTTTCTCTAGGCTCAATAGGCCAAGTAGGTCACATCCTCATGCCATTGAGATAAGATGAGGTACACCACATGGGGTTTGAAAAAGTAGGGTAACGAGATAAATTGTAAACGATAAATAGGTGTTGATTGGTGTCGATTGGGATGTCCTCAATCTGTCGTGGCTGTTTATATTTATAATGAGGGGATGTCTGCACCGCAAGAAGTTACGTACAAATAGAAATCTAAAAAAATTTCTAAATCTTGTCGAACTCCCCACAAACCTAGAAACTGAGTTTTCAAACCTAGATATCCGACTTTTGTGTCTATACAAGCTAATTTCAATTGGTTGTAACAGGTTGCATACGTGCCATTTTGTCAAATTAAGCTTCTTAACCAAATCAGAACTCATCAGGTTTCAATGATGCTCTTCACCTTTTTCTAAGGCCTTCAATGATGTCCTTCACTTTTTTCTGAAGGTAGTTTTTTTAGACATTAGGAAGACTTTTTTTTTACTGAACCATGTTCACTGCAGCATAGTACTCTTCCATATCATTTGAGATCTGCTGAAGAAACCGTTATTTTACAGCCACACATATATTTTCTGTTTGTTTTTATAAACATATTGTTCATGTGAATTTACCCCCTACATCTCAAAATAATTATCTTTCTCACTTCCCGAGAAAACACTTCAACCAATTATATATATACATATATTAAAAATTATTATTTAATATAGACATCATTAGACAGATATCTAGTTTTTTATTAAAAAAATATTTGAAGATAGGTTGCATGTAATTTTCTACAAATCTAGTCAAGCTCGTGCACGGAACTAAACGACCATAATTTTGGGATAGAGGTGTAGGTTTTATGCTACTCCCCCAACCCATTTCACCCTCTCATCCCCATGGTCCCGAATGATTGGTTTAAAAAAAAATGATTTTTTGTATTTTGCTTTTGCAGACCCATAAATCTTAAAGTTGCCCCCGTCTGCACCACACCTCCAATGGGTCATTTGCTAGTGGAAGTCATTGAGCTTTTGATCAAGGCATGATCCCGCACGTCATGGCAAGACATGGCAGCGCTTCGTCTATATGGCATTCATGATTCATGGCATTCGGGGTGCATGTCATCGAGAACAAGAAGCACGTTATAATTAGTACTGAACATATAATTAATATTGTTATACATCACAAACCTAAATATATATAGGACATCAAAAGTATTACGTCCATGCTCAGGGCCGAACCTATGTATATGAGGACCAGTAGTGGTCACCTGTGACGATGAATGATTGCTAGTGTTATCAATGATCTTATGTTGAGAATATGTCATCCTTGTATGAGCTTTTATGATCTAGTTTGACCTTGCTGAGTTATCATGGTTAGTTGCTTGCTCACGTGGTATTAATCTCTAAAACTTCACTCCTGCTTTTGCCTTTAGTTTATATCATAATATCCTCTTGTCGGCTATTTGTACTTGCTTATGACCTAGTTCTCTTTGCATTAGTTCTTCTTGTAGTATTGGTAAATGTGTACGGGCATATTCTGAGAAGCTTTATAGGTCATACTTGTAATCATAGCATGATTTTATCCCATATCTTATACCTTGGATGTTTGCATTGTCAACAAGGGGGAGATAATCTGAATTCGTACCTCATGTCAAAGGCGGGAGTAATTTATTCTTGTTGGTGCATCATTCAAGAGGGAGCTTTCATGGGAGTTGCATTGCATATGAGCTTTTAGTCAGGGGGAATTTTTATGCATTTGTAGCATATTTTCAGGGGGAGTTTTTTATGCATTTGTAGCATATTTCAAGGGGAGTTTGTACACTTCAGTTTTTATTTGACTCTTTGTACTTTGCCTGCTTTTGATGTTCACATGGTGTTTCCATCGGAGCTTTAGTGGTCATTATGATCAGTGTTGAGCCTTTGCGCCTCTTCTTGAGGGGATCATGTGATTTTTGTCTCAGTTGCGTTGATCTGTTGCTCTTGTCTTAGGGGACTGAAATTTTATCTCTTTGAGTGATCTTTGTTTGCTTTTGACTTAGCTTTTGATCATTGGATTGAGTTTACCAGGTTCATTTTATTTTCAGTTTTAAATATCATGAATTCAGTGGTGTGTTGTCAGTGCACTCATCAAGGGGGAGATTGAGGACTAGTGGTGGTCACCTTGAGATGATGAGTGATGGAAAACCGTCGTGTGTGATATGCTCTGGCTCAAATGTTGTAGGTGCAGGGTGAGACGTGGCGGTCGATGGTGCGTGCTGATGGACCATGGTGAAGGCTGTGCATGATTAGGCTTGGGCCATGGAGGACAGGCGAAAGGTTCAGGCCGAAGGACCCTGACGGAGAGGGTGACACGAGTAGGCTTGGGCCGAAGGACCTGATGATACGGATGGAGTCACGGGCGGTCGCATGGTACACGGACGAGCAAGAGTACACAGTGTAGATGGTGTCGGTCAAGTAAAAAAGGATGGCCATGGCGAGCATCGTGGCACTGGCGGAGGCCGGAAACGCATCTTCACCGAGGGTTTGACCGGTTTTGCCACAAAACCGGGGCGGTCTCGGCAGTCGTGCGACGATTAGCCAAGGGGGGGTTTTCGACAAAACCACCATGGAGGCAGGTTTGATCGTTTGGCCTCAAATCGGGGATTCGTCACATCCGTTGCGCGCGTCGAACAGGAGGTTTAGGTGGTTTGGCCACAAAACCACCCAGGCCGGGTTTTCTGGTTTGGGCCTCAAAATCAAGGGCGAGGTGTGCAGGCAGCGCGGAATCGCAGGACGCATAGCACCATCGTAAAGCTTGCGTCGAGGCGAAGCGAAGTAGTTAAGGTGTCGGGTCTGTCCGATGTTCCGAGAAAAAGGCTAGACGGATTTACCCCTGATGGGTATTTGGGTTGTGCGCTTAATGAAGGGTATTCTGGTCATTTTCTAGGTGCATGTGTGTGTGTGGAAGTCGACTGAAATTTCAGTAATCTTTTTGGCTTGGTAGGGGTGAGTCGTCTCATTTGGTCGGTGAGAGAGCTTTTCTAGGATTTGGAAAAGAGATAAGAGGGCTCTTCTACTGAGCTTTTAGTATCCTAACTTTGATTAGTGCAAGGATTGGCTGTAACCGAACCTTTGGAGTGAACAAAATCATCTATTTTGTGCCTAATCTTTCATCCCAAATTTATTTTTTTGGTATTTTCGAAGCTATTTTTGGTGAATTTTCGTTCATACGATTTGGGTGCGAAATTCGTGAAATTTGTTCAAGAATTTTGTTGCTAGGACACTTTTGAGTAATCCTCATGTGACCCATCAAATCTCTTACGAATTTGGTTTGAATTTGTGTTTTCCCCAAAATTGTTTTGATGCTATGGTTCGGAATTTCCAAAATCCACGAAATTATTTGAGCTTTTTCAAATGTACTACTAGATCTGTTGGAAGTTTTGATGTGCATCTATGGCTCAAGTTTGTGTCGTTTCGTTAAGTATTGAGAGTATTTTAGATTTGAAGCTGGACACGGTACTTGGTTCCTCGGTTCTGTTCTTGTGTGTCGCTGTTGTCATCATCGTCCGGCGAAGGGAGACAAGCAGACGCGCGGCCCATCCGGCGGCCAGACGCACACGGGCAGGCCCACGGGTCCAGCCGCAGTGTCATGCCCTGAACCAAGCGAGCACAAGGTCCAAGCTTCAAGCGGCCCACGCGCAGGCTGCACGAGGCCGAATCATCCGTGCGCTCGGCTCGATCGGCAGCAGGTGGCTTCGGTGCAGCCCAGGACAGCGCGCGGCCCAGGCGAGCGTGCAGCAGCCCAGGAGACGACCGCAGCAAGCACCTCGCGGCCTAGTGGTAAGTTCAGGTATGAAGCCGATTTTATTCTCGTGAACTAATTCGTCCTTTCAGCAGTGATCTAATTATTATAGAATCATTAGCCTTTTGACTGTTTGCTTGCTTGATGAGAAATGAGTTTGTTGACAACCCAAAAATTGGTATTTTTCCCGTTGGTGAATCGGTAGTATGAAACCGGTTGTACCGGTTTTGGGTAAAACCGGACCTACTGGTTTTGGTAGGAGTCTGAGGAGAATTAGGAGATCTGGTAGAAACTCGTTTGTAAAAATCATGCGGGTAGACCGATTAAAAGTTAGACACAACACAATCGATCAAATACATTATTTACTTTTATCTCCAAACCTAAATCTTTTCCAGCCCATTTTTGCATTCTTCCTTCGTCTTTACGCAACCCAAGACGTTGTGTAGTGGCATGCCGATCTCAGAGCAACCCTAGGCACACCATCCCTGACAGGTCTCTCCGGGGTGGTGATTCTAGGTTTTCCGGCGAACTCGACGAAACCGACCTACTGGTTTGGCCTAAAATGGTCCTATCGGTTTTCTGTAGGAGTTCGCCGTGAATTGATTCCGACGACCGCGCGATCTAGCGCTTGCTGTGTGTTGACCGGAATTTGACTCAACACTACTGTACCTTAAAAATTCTAAACTATAAATGTTGCTTTGCATGAACAGTGAGCTAATCATTGCATGCTTTGTTTGGGGAAGCCTACCAACACTCGAGTGTGATTTAGCTTTCCCGTAACTAAGGGTGAGTTTAGATTGGGGAAAAAAACACTGTAGATAAAAAAGACATTGTAGGCCGTGCTGGGAAGCTTGTTCTGTGAGTGGGAGAGATGGGATAATAGGGAAAAGTTGGATAAATAGTGTTTTTTTGGATGATCTGAACGCACCCTAAATTGACAGAAAAACTTAAAGGTAGCGGAGAGACTAATTCACAGACTTCAACATCCTCCGACAAGTAGATCTAGGCTCACCAGGCCTCAAAATGTGGGACTAAAAGTTGATGCACAAAAAAGAAATGGTTACTGTTGTTATCACTCAAACTCAAGATCGCTGACTTTCATAACATTTCAAACTTCCGAAAATCAAGATAGTAAGATAAAATGTGAAAGGTGTGTAAATTATTTGAATAACATCACTAGTTATGTGCTGAGCTGAAGCCTTAATCCGTCGACATAGTGTCCAGAATGGCTTAGTATATCCATCAGGATGAGGATGCTTACTCAGCCTTCAAAGCAGGCTTCTTTGGATGCTCATTCAGTTGTGTTCTCAACTCCTCAGGTATTCACCTTGTGCACCAATAAGTTGGACCTCTTTAGATTAGAGAGACTCTTTAGCTGAAAGAACTGCATGCAGAAGCACTACTGCAGCGAACTGTGAGCAGCTCAAGATTTTGCATCGAATGTGATCCAAATACCAAATTTAAGTTGGAGCTGCTAGCAACCTCGAGGATCTTAACCCTTAAATAACAAGAGTTCTGTATTCCATTCAACCAGGACACAAAAATCAAGCTTGTTACCCTCACCATCTTGATGTGGCTTGACAGAAAGACGTAAAACAGTTAGTTCTTTCATATCTCCAAGTATCCCAATTATGCCAGATTGATCTACCCACTTATCTGATATCGTCATCTCCAGTTCCAGTTTTGTTAGCTTGGGAAGATCCTTTATCCACAATGGCACAAAATCTACAAGCCCATATAGCTTAAGGGTCTTGAGATCCTTGGAAGGTGAGGAGATGTCCCCACAAGAAGGTTGATCGCCCCTTGCTGAGCCACAGAGACAAGGATTCCAGATGGACATGACATTGGATGGCTGCACTGACCTCCTTGCAGTTTTTCTTCTGACACCTGACACTCCAAGCTTGCGCAATTGTGTGAGTATCTTGAGCTCTTCGAGGTGGCCTTGTGGGGAACAGTAGCAATGTTGACAATTCCAAGCGTGTGCAATGCCGTCAATTTATCAATCCCTGCAGGCACCTCAACACCAAGTTGACGAGGTCTGCAAAGGAATGGAAACCAGGGTTGGAAGCACATGACCTTTCCTCTGTCAGGGATGTGGCCCCAGCACGGATGTACTGCAGTTTCTTTAGCTTTGTAATGGACGCCGCAAGGTGGCTATGGAGGTGCCCCTGACATCTAGAGTCTCAAGCTGCCTCAGCTCACCCAGAGAACTCGGCAAACGGTTGATCTCACTTCTCCCACGCAGGGACAAGAATTTCAGGCGAGGAAGCAGATTTACAATCTTCTCGAGGTCTTTATCTGTCACTTTAGAAGCATCTCCAAATCAAGCACCCTAAGCACCTTCATACTTTTTGAGACAAAAAAAGATTGCCACTCCCCAAATACTGTTAGTGACCTTAGCTTTGAGAAATCAATGCTATCATAAACAATCATGTCTCTGTCCCAGTCACTCTGAATGACAAGATGTCTTCCTGTGCGTCGGGTGCTGGGCGGGCATTTCCCTTTCAGTTCAAAGACCTCCAGTGCAAAGACAATGTTGTCTTCCTTGGACGAGAGATGATATATTCATGGAAGAAAGCACTGACTGCATTTGACCATTCTCATCGGTGTCATCACTGTACATGGTGGTGGCTGGATCATACTCAGGTTGACCAGCATTGAGAACAGCTTCTCGGCTCTCTCCTCTGCGGTGTTGTCTTTAGTATCCCTAGAATAGCCCTCAGCAACCCAGCGCATCAGTAAGCGCCTGCGACGAATGATTTGATACCCTGGGAAGATTGATAGATAGAAGATACATGGCCTTAGGAAATCAGGACAGCGGAGAAGAAGCAATGCATCCACTCAAATAGCTGTCGTAAACATTTAAACTCTGGGTTATTCTCCAGTTCGTGCATGAATTTTTTGTTCCAATGCTGTTTCGCTTTCCATAAATTTGACTGTCTTCGGTGCCAAAAAGTCAGCTACGGCAAACTATTACTTTTGGAAGTCCACCACACTTTAGAATAAGTTGTTTGAGATTCTCGTACTTGATGTCCTTCACTGTGGATGATGGCTTCTTTCGAAGGACCTTAGTGTTCAACAAATGAAAATAATCTAAATTTATATATGCACTATTCAATGAATAGCATACATGCATTAATTTGAAGTGCTAAAGTCAATGAAAAGTAAAAATAAAGAGAAATTTTAACTGATCAATGGTTTTGTTGGTTCTTATGGTCGGATTAGGGGAATGGTAAACAAGAAAATCATTCTCCTCTTCCAGACCATGCCTGAAATTCTCTAGTTCTGTCCAAATAATCCCGCAAAAATTAAAATTAAATGTGACGCCAAGAAGAGAAAGTTACTAATGTCATTATCAATCTTGTAGATGAACTAAAAATGGTTAAGGTGACTTGATGGACAATGGAAAAATGAGTATAACAGAGTTTAAAATTTAAGATATAAATGTCCACTCGAAGTAACAATTGGGAGATCAATGGTTTAATAGCACATATTCCGGAAGCACCCCTAGGAATATAAGAAAATGCTCTCCAAAACATATACTACTTCCACTGCAAATATACATAACCCAAATGACATATGATTGGAATTTTCCTGGATTTAATCTTAAACAGAATACACATGCACATGCGGGTTGGTCTAACCGTCAAAGCACATGCTCATGCGGCAATAGTGTTTACTTGTTTAGATATGTTTTTTAGAAGTACTCACACGTGCAAGTGTGTGCATCTGACCTCGAAATCTAAATTATTATTGAATAGAAAATTACATATATACTCCCTCCGTCCTAATATGCAAGGTGTAACCACGTTTATCTGATGTACCAAAATACAGGGTGTCTCCTTGACTCCTATGCAGAGTAAATGAGCATTAGGCTGTGAACAACATATTTATTGTATTCTCTTTGTTTCTATTGGATTTGTTAAAGTAGACTTAAATGTGTTGATGGGTCTTTGTGTTGAAGGAGTGACACATTTTATTATGGGACAGAGGGAGTACATACATAAAAATAAAATTTTAAAATTAATCTAATAATACTAGTATCTCGAATGCACAATTTCATTGCATGGTTTCATAGACAAATTGTGCATTTAATTCATCTATGGTATTGTGATCAAATGTGTCTAGAGATGAAACAAATTAGCTCTCAATACAGGTTTTATGTCTTGGTAACCATACATGGTGATGAAACTCTCTTCTTCTCTCCCCCATAAAAACCATGACACGTAAGCAATCTTGCTGATGTGTACTATAATTTAATGCCCGTGAAACTTACATTGAAACTGGCCTAACATAGAGGTCGATACTTGTAGTTGGAGATAGAAAGTGTTTTAGTAAACACATTTATATTGATACATATGTTTGTGATTGGGGAAAATATTTCGAATCATAGAAAAAATTTGTTTAAGTCCTAAAAAGGTACATATTCATCCTTCACTCGGACACTAATATAATATGCATGTGGAATATGAATGACATGGTGTTAATTAGTATTTGACTGATGAAGAAAAAGAAGAGTATGTGAGATATCATAAGTTTGTGATTTTATATACTTGCATGAAATTGAATTGAACAAACAAACGAGTAAGTTCATGGTGATTAAAGGCACCTTTTCTTTAAGGAGATGAAATGCTGCTGCAGCTTCCAGCCCTCTGACGTTTAAAATGACTTCTTCATTGTCAGCACAGTATGTAGCTATATGTTCTTGACTCGTAATCACAATGATAAGACTTTCAGAGTGTCTAGAAACAAGTGAGTTTTGTATCAAGTCCCACTCTTTCCTGGACTGAAGACCGTCAATGACCAAAAGGCATCGATAATCCTTTAGAAACTTACAACACTGTTGAATTGGGTCATTGATTTCCACATGTTTATTATGAGATTCAGAATTCAACTCCGAAAGTACTTTCCGAGAGAAATCCATCAGATTTAAAGAATCACCTACATCAATCCAACCATATTTTTGGAATGGAGTCAACTTTTCTAGCATTATGCCATAGTAGAAGTTTCTTACGAGAGCTGATTTCCCAACACCAGCTATGCCCCACACAGACATCACTTGCCAACCATTGAAACGTGCCTTGGTCTGATGGCTACGGAGTTCTTTCATTTGCGCCTCGCGCCCATCAAGGATAAATTCCTCCGCACAACAACGTGCTGCATCCCTTCTTGTGGTTTGAATTCGGGTGTAGATCTTGTTGGTCACATCATGTATCACATCGGTGGACATCGCCCTGTCAATCTCACCATGAGAACCCTGAAAATAGGAAGTGTTATTTTTTTGGGGATTAGGAATTGTTTATAGGAGGAGCCGTTGTAGAAAGGCAGTGGACAACATAAGGCGGAGATAAAAAAAAAACTTAAGGTTCACATATTGGCTCAGTCCCATGTATATTACATAGGTTTTTGAGTCCCTATGTATATAAAACTTCTTATGGTTAGCTCATCACATGGAATGGGTCTGCAGACACTTGCACATGCAGCATGGATATCAGTGAGAAACTGTGCTCTGCACTCATAATGCCACTTAAATAAGTGGCAGCCATAGAGTTTATAGCTGGCAAGTATATATATATAGTGTGCATTGGTACATGGCTAATAATTTACTTAGCTGATGTCTATCTTGTTTCTCTATTATTTTGAGCTACTCAAATAGCCCACACATAAATATTTGGTATGCATCTGTCATGAACCTTGTCAATCCCAGGATGGCTGGGTGGAGTCAGCTCTTGGGTTGGGAGATTAGATCATAGATGAGAGGGGCGAACACACGAGGGGGAAACTAGATTAGTAGTTTCTTGCTTGCCTATAATCCATACAACACATCTCTTTACATAGAGAGGCTTAATTGACCCAAGATCTAATCTATTCGTCCTATCAAAAAGTAATCCTAATCTCACGAGTTATAGTAGTGGTGTGCTACAGTGCCACTTTGGACAAAAGGGCCCGCCCATAACTGTTACTTCCCATAGTGATTTGTTCGCCTAGATATGTCGTCTTATTCTACTTTGTCATAGTGATTTATAGTCATCACTAAATTAACATTGGATATGTAAGAGATCGGTTTTTATTGTTAACTCCTGAGTCCTGATTATAAACTATCAAAGACCAAAATTTTAATACATCAAGCAAAATACGGTGTTATTACTGGCGTACCTGCTTGAAGAAGACGCACACAGGGTGGTCAGCTGAGTACTGCTTAAGCTCTAGTACTTGATAGGAATGCCCGATGCACAATCTTGCGACTTCTCGTTGCTCCGTGGACACGATGATCCGGTTCGAATTGACGCTTTCGGGCAGGCACGCCCTGATGGCATCCCAGTCCCCCATGGTGCACACGTTTTCGAGCACAAGTAGGTACCTCTTGTTATTCACCTGTGCCTTGAACTCTTCAGCAAATCCGCCTGCCTTCAGTACCGTGGCCTCCCTCCTCTCCAGCTCGACCACATCCACACTTTTCCCTTGCTTCAGGCAAGTGTTTGTGTAGAACTGGGCGAGCACACTCTGCTGGAACTTTCTGGGATTGAAAGGGTATTCAAGCTTCACCCATCCACGGCACCAAAAGTTCTTGCGGATCTCCTCGTCTTCGTATGCTTTCCTGATGACAGACATGCTGGTACCAAGATCATCGCTTCTCGCCCACACTGAGATCACCCCAAGCTCACTTCCAACTTTGGTAATCAGCTGGGTGAGGTCACCAAGCCCCGGCTGCTTTTTTGCAGCAGTGTCCCGAGCCTCTGACATGGTGTCACCTGCACTTGCAGTCATAGTCACAGTGACAGCAGCATCAGGATCATCCGTCTTCTGCTGCTGCACGACAACAGGCTTGGATCCAGAGTCACTGATGAGGTTGTAACGTGAGTTCCTGCAGCTCACGTCCTCGACTCTGGCCTTGAGCTGCGCGATCTCGGCGACGGCGACGTCGAGGGGCAGCGGCTTTGCGAGCAGGCAGGGGGGCAGCATGCGGAAGAGCCACTTGGTCGGGCCGTCGGAGTCGTCGAGGTGGACGACGAACTCGATGCAGTCCTCGACGTCGTAGGCGAGGTCACGGACCTGCCTCACCCACGTCTTGACGACGTTGTTCCTGACGCGCTCCGTGTTGGCCGCCTCGAGGAAGGAGTGCATCATCTCGAACTCGCCGGTGATGAACACCAGGTCCTGCTGCGTGCTCAGGCGCAGCCTCGTCTCCTCCTCGATCGCAGATTGGGCCCTCGTCAGGGCCCCCTCCACCACCGTCTTCGCCAAGCCGATGGCGAGGTCCGCCATGGCTCTCTCTCTGTTTCTCTCTGTCTTTCTGTGTGTGTGTGTTTGGTTGTGTTGTACTAGTAGCAGAGCATTTGAAGCTGATGAATGATGAATGGCGATACTGGTGGTGGTGTCTGCTATGAAGTCTCAACCGTGAAAGGGGATCGGACTAGCAACAACCAGGAAGCAGCTAATTTGATTATTGAACAAAATTGGTCAGATCTGCGCTGAAAACGCATTGGGTTCCTAAACAAAATTGGTCAGATCTGAAAACGCGTCGGGTTCCTAAAATATTCTTTAGCCATAAGCGTTCAGACTTTATTGTAGCACATATCGATGCGTTGATGCCAACCACAAACTCCAAGGCGGAGCACATGACTGCCAGCCGTTAGCCCCCACCATACAATTTTCCGTTGACCACTGGCATTTTTAGTACATCACCGATCGATAGCTAGGGTTCAAAATTTCGGGGAAAAAGTTTAACGGACCCCACTAAAAAATGCGAAATATCAGACAAAAAAAATCTCAAAAAATATTTTTATATGATTTTGCTAGAAACAACCTCTAAAAAACACCATATATCCTAATTCCATGTATAACAATAATGAAATATGTCAATATATGTATCACAAGTTTAGTACATTTCATGATTGAGTGTATGAAATTTCGGTAACAAAAAAAATATCGCTACCAGCGATAAACACGATATATCGGAAATTTCATTTCGCTGAAATTTCCTTTTCCATAGCAAAATTATAGCTACTACGTGAGGCGGGCAATAACCGGTGAGACGCAACGACTTAGCAAGAGCCATGATTCAGTGACTCAGACGAACCTCTCTAGATATTATCCCAATAAAACGTTTGATGTTGTTTATTGGTTGGACGGTGCCTTGACAGACCTCGAACACCGACCACTGCAGGTGATGCAGATCCCTATGTAGATGTGGAGAGCAAATCAACAATATAAATAAAATTGATGAGCTCTGAGCCGAACATTAAGAGCAAGGTTAATAATGAATGTATGCTTAGAGCCCACCTCTTAGCTCATCCATATAGTGGTTACACCTTCACAATAAATACATGGCCCATATGTCTATCACACATATTTTCTTAGTTCTTGTGTCCAAGCGGGCTGTAAACTTACAGCCCACCTACCCTCTCTCATCTCTTCTCTCCTCTACATCACCATTTAGCCTTTTTGCAGCCCACCATAATACTTGCTCTAAGGGCAGTCCCAACCCAGACTCTATCTTAGAGTCCATACCTTGGGAATTGTAGACTTAGAGTCCAAATAAGAAACCAAGTCTAAATAATTGAGTGACACATCAGCAAAAAGGCATTTAATACAAGGCTAATAAATGAGTTTAGACTCTAAGATAGAGCCTAGGTTGGGACTGCCCTAAGCAGCAAAACAGATGCATGAACTAAATGCGAGTTCTGACCAATGATGGAGTACAACTAATTGGAACACCAATTGGAACGTCTTAAGAAGGCCTATAATCAATGCATTAATTTATGGCTGTCCACTACTAATCCACTTGATGCCTCTTCGGCCCTTCCAACAGCTGAGCTAATGCACTAGCTCTAAACTTGGCCAACTCATATAAGACCTAACCAAATAAGATAAGTACTCATATGATTTACGTTTTATAACACATTGCTCATAGCACTTTTGGCATCACAACCTCTTTCTCATCAATAAGAATGGAGCTATGTTTTTTCTCTATGAGCTAGCTCTTGAACAAGATATAGTAGACTCTGTCTCCTCACATTTTTCTATCTTGCACATAAACAAAATGGTGAGGTGGATTCCTGTGAGCAAGCTGGCATGGCCATGCTGTAGAAGGCCCCATATACTTTTCATCTTACATGGCACCCTTGGATGTTGCAGTATAATACTATGCATGGGGGTTATCCTAACATGGGTTTCGGTTGTAGTCAAAGTCAGCATATTGTTGTTTAACCTATCGAGGTCGCCTGTGCATTAGCATTTAGCATCCACTACCCATTCGTCACAGAACATCTGACCACTTTGTCTCTGTTCCGTGTTTGATCATTTCTGTCCAGGACAGGTTAGTACTTTTAGGAGTGTTGTTTTCGAAGTTTTTTAGAGTATTAATCATGTCTTGAGATATATCTTAATTCATGTTGCACAAAAGCATAGTTTCTGCAAAGTATGCTTTAAACATAAGGTTTTGCAGCTACGTGGGCAGGCTCAGACGAAAGTGAGCCAAGTCTTTTAAGCACTTTACCGAACGAAGTGCCATTAGACTTCTTGAAAGAAATTACATTAGACTTCTCTGAAGAGCGAAGACTAAGTGAAGGTACAGTTGGAACAGTTTATAATGTAATAACATTACTGAACAGTTACTGCCATTCAAAAGATTTCATGGAAAAATGCTAATGCATAGCAGCATATATATCATTGATGAACAGGGAGTTCTAGGAAATGGAAGTAGTTGCGGTGAAGAAGCTAGCAGGACAATGTGCAAGTGTCTGCTGACAAAAAATTTCTCAACGCGGCGAAATCTTATGGCTGATCAACATGACAAATTGTAAAGTTACTTAGTGAAACCAAAAAGGAAGTGGTGGAGCACAAAGGAAAATTTATTCTTGTTGACATGGATGAATACACTCTGCTATGAATTTTTGGACCGAAGCCTTCATAACTATCTGTCAGGTACGAAAATGCACTGTCCACTATAGGATTTCAAACAATTCCCAAATATCTCATTACAAATGGTTGAGGGTTGTCCTCGGTTCTAGAACGAAACCCAGGCGGGTCCGCTGGTAGCATCAATGGAGTGGGTGAAGCCGAAATCCACCAGGGCATCAAGTGCGGTGGATCACTGTGGCGAGTTGCAGCGTGGAGCTGGTGCGAAGACCAGTAAGCGTGCACACATATACCATCATGTCCTCCTCCGAGATGGTGTCATTGGATTCATCTGCCTCCTCTAGCTCTGGGAAGTTGATTCCTTTCATCGAGCACTGCTTAATTTATAGGGAGAGTTGTAGCAGAGGCCATCTAGACGGGACTGTGCTATCTAGACGGGACTGTGCTATCTCCTTAATTTCAATATTGGTGTGCCGGGCATTGTCGAGGTAGAGCCCGTCCCCGCTAATATGGCTGGATATTTGGGTAGCAGGTGTGACGGCATGCCGCTATGAGATGAAACATGTGGCGATCGACCCGCCAAGTGTACTGCGTTGTTGGCCACCTAGTTGTGGTGCCATGGCATCCTCGAGAGACTCCAGCTTTTGCATCTCGACGTTAGTGCTCACGTGTTGGAGGAGACTCATGGAGAAAATATCAGATCTGTTGTAGCTCCATGACATTAGCAGAGCATGCCAAGAGCTTGAGGAAGTGCTATTCGTAGTCCCCCATGGAGCATGAGCGACGCAAGTGCATGAGCTCGCCGAGCGAATTGCTCTGCATTGGAGGGTCGAAGATTTTGTTGACGACATCTATGAAATCCCGGCCATGTTGGCTCACCATGGTTCTCCAATTGATGTACCATTAGCTCCTGACGCCCTTCACAAAGAAAGTCCTCGTACAGATCTTTTGATCGTCTAGTGTGGCGTGTGCACGGAAGAACGGCTCCGCCTTGTGCAGCCAGTGGAGTTTTTAACAATTTATTAGTTAGAGGAGTTTAGTACAGTTAAACTTTATGGAAGAACCGAGAGAGCCGGGAGGAAGTAGGAAGCGTGTGTCTGTGTTTAACAGACACGGGATGGAGTAGAAACTTTCCTAACAAAATAGATGTGTCGATCTAATGTTATCAAAGCGGCAATAGTTCCTAGTCGGTCGCGTTGTTCATGTAGGTAAAAGAAGAGTATATTCCTTATTTGGCCTAGAAAAAACTACCATCCCTTTCTTGACCCTGAAATTTTTTTTCGTTCCCTATTTGACCCTAACTTAAACTTTCATTCCCTATTTAACCTTGTGTTCCATTTTACGTCTAGGTGCTGTTAAATGTCATGCGAAAAGACATTTCCCACTGGTTCTATTTGACCTCTCCCTCTTTCTTTCTATGACGAGCGGGCCCAAGGTCAACACACAAGACCTCGTACTGTCGTACACTGATGTGCGAGAGGTATTCCTCGCCACCAGCGACGTCTCTGGCAACACGGACTACCTCGCGAGCATCACTAAAACCAGTTGCACCTAATCCCCTCCTTTCCCACTCGGATTGCAACTCTGGTGATGGTCGGCGGTGAACACAGGTGGCGGCATGAAGCAGGGCTTGCTAGCTGGCTAGGCGACAGCGAACTAGCGCTACTACTCTAGCATCACAGGACCCAGGGGGATCCTATACGCATGCTATCTAAGTCTAGGATGGTTGGGGTTGAGCTAGCCACGGAAAGTGGCCATGGCTGCCGCCGGCCGACTTGGGCAGCCGTGATTCGGCCGCCTCGACCATAGGCGAGGCAAAGAGAGGCAAGCACAAGCATCTAGGGCCTCCTAATTGTTGATTTGAGTGGGTTCACAGGATTGACAGGCTTCGGACCATAGGGTTCATCGTGGCCTTGTTCGATGGCGGTGAGAACCAAAGTTGGGGAAGACAGCGGCGTTTGGTGGCTTTGATCGATGGGCGGCATTGATATCGGGCAGAATAGGTTTCTGGGCTGGTGGCATGGGTAGACGATGGCCGGCACATGGGACTGCGCTCGTGGTTGGCTCGGCAGGGGGTGCAGGGCATAGGCGTAGGCACACGGAGTCGCAACTGGCCACGGCGCCGGTGCTCGGAGCAGGCCCGCTGAGGCTCAGAGTAGGCTCGCGGTGGCACGCAGAGCAGGCCCGTGGCGGTGCACGGAAGTTCAGTGGCAGCTACAAAGAGAAGGGGAGAGAGAGGAGGAAGAAGGGTAGTGGGGCCTACAGAGACAAAATGGTGTCTTTTCGCATGGCAATTAACAGCACTTAGACGTAAAATGGAACGGAAGGTCAAATAAAGAATGAAAGTTGAAGTTAAGATCAAATAGGGAACTAGAAGTTTTCCAGGGCCAAGAAAGGTAGGGCCAAATAGGGAATAAACTCTTAAAAAGAAGTTTGGGAAATGCTAGGGATAGGGTATCTGTAGGCGAAACAAAAAAACAAATGGTGCAACATTGCAACATCAGGCATATGCTACATTTAACATTTAAGTAAATTGCAATATCTAATGAAACATTGTAACATCTAGTGAAACATTGCAATGTCAGGCACATATTGAACGTTAACTCAAAAATTAAATGTTTAAATGTTTCAACATCAACATCATGCGCATGTTGCAATCAAATGTGCCTGATGTTGCAATATTGCAATGTTTCACTGAATGATGTAACTTTTACTTGATGTTGCATGTGACATATGCCTAATGTTGCACCATCCATCTTGTAATGTTGCACTGTCCGATATTGCACTACACGTGGGACGACCGGGCGCTAGCAAGTCCCAATAAGTTTTCATTGTTCGTTTCCTTCTTTCCTTTCTCCAGATCGAGCACGACACTGCTGTCTCCAATATCTTGGTCTGGGTGCCACGCCAGGGCAACTTCCCTACACGCTAATGGTTGCAGCTAGGGTTGGACAAAATGCTCGATGCTCGGTAGCTCACTCGGCTTAGCTCATTACGAAATGGAGCCAAGCCGAGCAACAGTTTTGGCTCATGAAAAATAACGAGCCAGCCGAGCTTAGCTCGCAAGCCTAACAAGCCCAAAATTCCAGCCAACCCAATATTGCAAAGGCAGCCCACTTCCCACCCCCATGGCGGATCCACTAAACCATACTAGCCCCTCAGCCCTCACAACTTCGCGACACCCCCCACGCACCCGACGACCACGACGCATCGAGCTGCCTCCTCCACACTCCCACCTCCTCTGCCTCCCTTCCTACGCCACGCCTCCCCTTGTTGCTCCGCCCTGCGCCTCACGCTAGTGATCACGCTTATCTCCCCAGCAGTAGCCCCCCAATCCATCGTCCTTCCCCCACCGTTTCTAGATCCCGGCGGCCGGTGGCGGTTCTGCAGGGGCGCAGGGCTGCTGCCCTGTAGCGGCGGTGCAGGAGAAGGAGGAGTGGCAGTGGGGTCGTCGTCGTCCTCGAGCTCCTTGGCAAGCCTCGAGCCCGTCCTCTGCTCCAATCTCTAACTCCGCAAATCGGCGTTGGTGGTGGCTCCCTCCAATTCCAAATCTTATCCCACCCCTCCCTGGACGGTCGCCTGCTCCTGCTCCCTCTTTCTCACTCTCATGGCTCGCCGGTGGAGCTCCTCTCCATCTCCCTGCTCTAGCTCACGGCGGAGCTCTCCTTCTCCTCCTCCTTTGCTCGCGGCTACAGGTCGAGGCCAGCGACAGATTAGGCACATGGCTCGCGAGCTGGACCGAGCCGAACCGAGCTGGCTTTTCTGCTCGTTACCTTAACGAGCCAAGCTTGGTTAGCTCGTTATGCACCCCTAGTCGCAGCCTAACCCCTCCTTCCTGCTGCTGCAGTGCTGCTCGCCTTGCCCCTCCTCTTGGGTAGCGCAACAGCACAACCGACTGCACCTCCGCATCCGAGCCGCCGTTGTTGGAGCTTAGCACCGCCAACCGATTCACCACGTGTCGAGCTCGCCACACTGAACCACCTTCACTACGAGCTCAACTGAGCCGAGCCACACCTGCCTAGCCGGTTCTAGTTGTCGTTCCGCCAGCAGAGGAGCTCTGCCCCGTGAGGTCCCAAGCATTGCCACCAGTGGCCAAATTCTATCAGCCACTGCACGTCCCGCACCCGGTGAGCACTGAAATGGGATCGCGTAGTTCTCCTCCTTTGATTCCCTACTCCATCTCCACGCTAGGCCACCGGAATGCCGGCGAGCCAAGCGTCTGAGAGCTCTGTCCACCATGGTTGCATAGAAGCTTCATCCTTTTGCAGGAGGGTACCTGTCCTATTTCATAAATTTTAAATCTATTATTGACTAATGTGTAGAGATCATCCATCAAACATTCATTGCATTGGGCCGTGTGACGAGAGAGGACAAATGCACTTTTTGCAAACACTCATGTGCATCTAAACACCTCATCTAAGATTTTACAAAAAACAATCGGTGCAAACTTTGATGCAAAAACTTTTTGTAAACTACCAACTAAATATATCAACGTTTAGCAAAGTTGATGCGTGGTATGATGTTTAGAGACCTGTGGCTGCTTGAAATACAGTGCTAATTGTCATGAGTTTGCTATTTTTGTTCCTTAATTTCAGGAAGTCCTATTTTATTATTTTTAGTTAGCACCATCATCAAAAAAAAATTATGCTTATAGTTATTGTGATTTGTCTTGGTCGATTTCTGGTAAGGTTTTGCAAGAAAAAATGGGTAAAGAAGATGAGGTACTTTTAGTTCCTTCATGCCTGACAATGAAAGGGTGCTGCGGTTCAAACATAAAAAAAATGCCAATTCATGGCTTAAATTTAAGCTGTTCTTGAATCTTACACATCTTTTCTTACGAATTGGTATTTTCCTGTATCTTGCTTGCCATATGAATTATACAACTCTAGCATTGTGCCTTGCACAATTTGGTTTTGTTATATTAATCCTTCTTTAACCAGCTGCTGCATCCTAGAGAGTTAAAGGTGAAATCCATCTAGAGAAGGCCATTGACCTTTTTTCTCTATTGACTCCAAAACAGTCCATGTTAGAAAACAATTTTATACCTATCCGGCTATCCGAACTCAGCTATTGTGAAACTTTGAATCCTAAATTTTCTAGACCCAATGTTATAACTACTATACATGCCATCTATTATATCACTAATTTATTATCCATTCTTTTCCCTCAGCGCGTATGGGTGCGCCACTTTACTAGTCTTCATTTTGATTACGAAGGTCGGGTGATTTTAGAAACTGTCTGAGGCTAGAGCATCTCTAAGAGTGCTAAAAATAAACTCCCAAAAAATTGGTTTTTGGGACTCTGTATTCAATTTTTTGGAGGAAAAAAATACTCCTCCATCTTCCTGGGGTGGGGGCATTCAGATAAGCATCACCAAAGCGCGTGACCACACTGTCATTAGGTATCGTTGCTTGGGTCAAGTCAACTTGTCTTTGTTTACGCGGTTGTCCCTGACCTCTCTCTGCTTTTTTTCTTATTAGGAATGTCTCTGCGTTTCTTGTGCTCACTTCAGTAACAATAATAGAGGCATCCCATCTCAGAACCTCAGCCCCTTCTTTTATGCTCCTTCAAGTGTGTTCTTCCCTGCAGCTGGTGTTCTTCTTCAGGTTAGTTGCTTACTAGACTGATGCTTCTGTGCGTATCCAGTGTTGTGCCCGTGATTTCAGCTGTTTGTGTCCATTCATTTGCCCCATCTCATCCAGTGAAAAAAAAAATCCCCTTTTCACCTATGATTTTTTAATGGTTAAGATAGTCATGTTCTTGCCATATGCATCTGTGGTTAAGCAATCTTTTCTTTCTTGTTTGGGTACATTAAAGCCTCGGTAGCAGTTCAGATCATAGCTCCATCTAATCATCAGAAATGGCGAGCCAGCAGAGTCTGAGAGTACATAAACCAACGAACCTACCGGCAACCTTTTTGAAGGAAATTACTAAACGATTTCTCCAGTGACAGAGAGCTTGGTCGATCTGTTTTGGAACAGTTTATAAGTACTCTACAACATTGAAGTATCAAATTATTTGATACAAAAGCCGTGTTGTACTAATGATCAGTGGTGGAGGTTAAACAGGGGGTCCTTGACGAAGGGGGCACGATTGCTGTGAAGAGGCTTACTGAAAACGCACCAGTGCCACCTGGCGTAACATTTGGAACTGAGGTTACGAATATTATGGCACTGAAACACGAAAACATAGTAGAGCTGGTTAGCTACTGCCATGAATCGCAAAAGAAAGTGGTTCAGCATAATGGAAGATATGTGTTTGTAGACGTGATCGAAAGCTGTCTTTGCTACAAATATGCACCAAACGGAAGTCTTGACAAGCATATTTATGGTATGCAATGCACATGCCCAACACTGTTTTTTTCTTACTTTATGTAGTATTTATTCATACTTTAAGATATTATACATCGTAATTATTACCATGGTACATGCCAATCATTGTAAAGAGCTCTTATATTTTATACGTGTTTTGTTGCCACTTGAGATATACACACTTTTTATACCATATTATACTACTAGTACTGTACTTACCCCTAATTTCTTCTGCAGACAACACGTCAATAAACTGGGACACACGATTCAAAATAGTTAAAGGGATCTGTCAAGGTTTACTTTTCCTCCACAAGGGATTGGATGGCCCCCTGATTCATATGAATCTTGTGCCCTACATCGATATGGTTGGATGATAATTGG